>PVIJ01023016.1:0-15023 GCA_004024925.1 Scalopus aquaticus | reverse complement strand
GGAGGAGAGGGAGGAGGAGAGGGAGGGGGAGCTGCTGCGCAGACTGAACCAGGAGGGCTGAGCACCTCCCCCGGAAGCAGAGCGAAGGTGAGTGCGGCCCCCAGGCTGCGGGCAGACTGCAGCGGAGGTGCCCCCGGTGCCCAGACGAGGTGAGACCCCGCCCCTGGCATCCGCAGAGAGGCGGCCTTGAGCGCAGCCAGGGATGAGCGAGGCGCAGCCTCCAAGGGCCGGTTCTGGGAACAGGCGCTGGAGCTGCGTCGCCATCTCCGATTTCCCTCCCGGCAGATTCAACTTCCAGATGGAAGAGAAGGGGCAGAAGCCGGCGTGAGCGTGAAGGCCCGGACGGGAATCTTCTCCTTGAGCTGACCGTGGGGCCCTGCGTGCAGGGGCGCCCCAAGCGAGCCGCCCACTCTGCCCCCCCTTCCCGAGCACTTGGTTCCCCCTCGCCTGTGCCTGCGATGGGACCGGGGCTTAACCGAGATGACTGATGCGGAAAAGTTGTATGAACCGGAGAGAAAAGACAATCTAAATTGCTGCTTCTAATGAGAGTGAATCAGTTTTGTTTTTTTTCTTTTTTTAAGATTTATTTTTTATTTATACATACAAGCTGGGGTACAGGCCAGAGGCGTGGGGCGGCGAGAGGGTTCACCAGAGACAGAGCGGGGAGCAGAACAGGCAGATCAGAAACACACTGCTGAGGGGAGCAGTGGGCGAGGCAGGAGAGGTCTGCCGCGCCATGTGGGACTCTCCCCGGCCGGGCGTCGAACTTGTGTCACCGCTGCCGACAGCTCCACAGCTCAGCGCTCAACTGCTGCGCCACCGGGGAGGCCCCTAGAGAGCGAATCAGTTTTGAACAGAGTGAGGAGTTCGTGGCGCTGGAAAAGCGGGCGCTGATTTCGCCTAGGCCGCCACGCGCACGTCCGCGGCTGGGCTTCCCGCGCCCTCAAGGCCGCGCATCTGTGCTGCCTGCTCTGTCCGCGCCCCGCCTCTCACGGGGACAAAGACAAATGTCAGCCCCACTTGAATGCGAGCTTTGGAAATGATCACATTTCTTTTTCTCCATTGTTATGCTATTCCTAAACCAATTACTCACTGTAAGATCAGTAAACGTACACTAATTGAAACTATCGGTTTGACTGTCTGAGAAACCTTATTTATCTTGGCACAACCTGCTCTGCCAGGTGAGTGCCAGCCTTGCCGGAATCCCCTGAGGCGGGATGGGAGGGTGTAGCCCTTGACTGGGCAAGCTCAGCAACCTCCAATTCATAGACACAGTAACACCAACATTAGGTCAGTTACCCACAATTACATGGCTATTATTAAAAACTGAAGTAATTCACTGAAATTGCACTTTCTATAGTAGTCCTCCAAAGAGCTTTACCATTCCTCATATTTCCTGAAATTATCTGAGATGGAAGAAGCAGAGGAGGAAGAAAGGGAGCTCTTTCCCAGACAGCAGGCTGGCGCGCAGGGGCCCCGCCACTTACACAGCACCGAGCCTATTCCCCACGGCAGCGTCCTCCGCGCTGGGCACGGATGTGGACAAGGGGACCCTCGCGCGCTGCAGAAGGCAAGTCAACGGATGCAGGCGCTGTGGGGAGCTGGGGTCCCGCGGGAAGCTAGCGTGGAACCACTACGGGACCGCAGTCTCGCTTCTGGGCATATGAAGCCACGGGAGTTTAGAGCAGGAGCTGGTGAGGTGGCAGGTCACGGGGAAACGACGTGATGGACCAGAACGTGGGATCGGCTGAAATGACACCCCCCGCGGAAAGATGGATGAAGAAAGTGGGGGGTAAAGAGTATCATATAGAAACACGTAAGACTCACACACACACACACAACACACACACACACACACACACACACCACACACACACACAACGCACACACAACACACACACACAACACACACACAACGCACACACAACGCACACACAACACACAACGCACACACAACGCACACACAACACACACAACACATACAACACACACACAACACACACACAACACACACACACAACGCACACACAACGCACACACAACACACACATACACACACACACACGATGGCATCTAGTTCAGTGGTAGAAAGAAGGAGTCCTGCCATTTTGCAACAGTATGGACAAACCTGGCGGAAATTATGCTGAAAGAAACAAGCCAGCCCCAGCAGGACAAAGACAAGTGCGAGCCCCCTGGGGGGATCCGGGTCTCAGAGCAGGGAGAAGAGAAGCGCAGCCGGGCGGGGCGGGGAGGGAGGCAGAGGCTGCGGGTCCAGGAGGCCAGTTTCGGTTTTCACAGGGAATAAAGTGTAGAGCTCTGTACAGCACAGGCCGGAGTCATCGGCACTGACGCACACCAAGTTCTTCTAAGAGGAATAGCTGATGTTAACTGGTCTTATCACACACGAGAGTCATAATCATGAGAAGTCGGGAGGAAAAATTAAGCTAACGCCGCGCTGAGCAAGTGCTCGCCGCCTCCTTCCTTGCAGCCTCCCCGCGAGCCCCGCGCTGCTGGGCCACTGGTGACAAACCGAGACCACGTCTGTAAATCGCCCAGGCCGCACGGCTGGCCAGAGGCAGGACGACCCCCCAGCGGCACACAGGGTCCAGGCTGCTCGCCAGACGCCAGGTCGCGCTACAGGTCCTGCTGCGAGGACGCGCCGGCACCCCCGGGAGCTGAGTGTGAGGGCGCCTGGCGCGCTTGGACGTCGCGATTGCACTCGGGGAGCTGCCCCGTCCTGCTCCAAGTCCGCAGCGGGTTCACGTAGTTTGAAATATTAACGCGTGACTTTAAGCTATAAAACAATTTCTACGTAAATGAATGATTTCCGGTGGTAGATGGTATCCATGGCAACAGAGTAGGCCGGGTCTGCAGAGCGAGAGGTATCCCGAGGAGTCTGATGCCCTCACCACAAGCTTCTTCTCCATTTACAATAAGGACTTAACCAGCAGCAGCAAAATAATAGTAAATTTTCATAATGGATTATATTACGACCTAGATTAGCCGTATTTCATCTTAGCGTTTTTACTTCCAAAGGCACAGGGGCTATATTCAAATCTGTGCAATTTACATCTCGATAACGGGAATGCTTAATTCATTCAAGGTTTTATACTAAATCTTGAATAAGGAAATGTTTTAAATAAATCGTGATATGCACGTAGGTTCGATGGGAAAAAATATGCACTTAGGAAGGACTTAACAATGCCACAGGGGCCACGCAAGCACAACCAGTGGATGCTAGTCGCGGAGTCCAGTCACGGTTAACTCTGGGTGCACTTCCCTTAAAAATTTTTTTTTTATTTTACTAAATCAAAACTTACGGTAAAGAGTAGGTCTCACTGGAGAAATAATGCGGTAAATCCTTTTACAATGTCTACTGGCAAAGGAACTATGCGATCGCTTGAGTAAATAAATATTATTTAAAGACCCCAGTATCATATGCAGGATTAGTAAGGAAGGGAAGATGGAGTCAGGGCTCTTTCTGGCTGCGTGGCCTCGGCTAGCCCTGCTCTCCTCTGTGCACTGACGGCACGGGGAGATTGAAGCAGCCACTGCTTCTCAAACGTTCGAAGGGCAGAGAAAACATAGATCAGAGAGGTTGGTACAACGGGCTGATCTTATCCAGCTGAAACTTCACAGAAATAACTGTGCTTGGGTTTCAGAAAACTCAGGTGCACATGTGAAAACTGAGGGTGTGGGGGTCCCAGCACGTGGGTGTGTGGTGTTTGTGTCACACTCCACAGCGACCAGCAGAGCCCCATGGGGGTGCCGCGTTCCCAGGGCTATCAGAGGGCACCGGGCAGGACGGTGATGGGGCATTAAACTCACAGCTAGTGAGGTGCTTGGGGCGGCCCGGGGCTGGCCACACCTTAGTTGTGTCGCCACGACCGAGAACACAGCAGGTGCAGAGCAAGTGTAGTATGAATGGACGCAGCCCTGTGCCTAGAGGCGCAGAAAGAAGCAGTGTGACAAGACCGAAAACCCTCAACCACTGAAGCTACAAATCACTCTGCTTGGCCTGGCCGGCGGAATCAGGACAGCAGCGTGGAGGCAACAGGAAAACTAATTCCGACCCAATTAGAAGAAGAGGCCGCCAAGGATGGGTGGGGCCAGGCGCCACCTGGAAGGAATAATCCTGCTCAAAGTGAAGCGTTTAAGGCACCTGCTAACCTTGTCCTTTTGTCACCGTCAAAGTGTAGGTCAAAAAAGACGAAGATAGGGCCTCCCCGATGGCACAGCGGTTGAGCGCTGCGCTGTGGAACTGTGGGCAGTGGCGATGTGAGGACGCCCGGCCGGGGAGATTCCCACATGGCGGGCAGACCTCTCCTGCCTCGCCCGCTGCTCCCCTCAGCAGTGTGTTTCCGTCGATCTGCCTGTTCTGCTCCCCGCTCTGTCTCTGGTGAACCCTCTCACTGCCCCACGCCTCTGGCCTGTACCCCAGCTTGTGTATATAAATAAAAAATAAATCTTAAAAAAAAAAAAGACGAAGATAAACAGTGAGAGACCAGGCTGCTACCCTGGCGCCGGCCTGGGCCGGGTCACTATGCGTCACCATTTCCCAGAAAATGCAGCTCACGGACACCGCCGGATGTTCCCAGATCTCAGCGTGTGCAGAGAGAGCTGCGGGGCCTCAGTCTCCACAGTCAAAGTTCAATCGAGGCTCATCCCACACCCCACACTTCAAAGCACTGGGGAGCACGAGGAATGGGGAGAGGAGCCACCCTAAAATCAGTCATGGAATCCTGTGAAGAGAGGCGGCTCCGCGCCTAGGGAGGGGCACCTGGGTCGTGCCCAGAGACCAGAGCTTCCCTTCTGGCCACCTCGGCTGCACCCGCGTCATCGGCTGACAAACGCGAAGCTGCTGGCCGGGCCTTTCCGACTGCGGCACAGGGACGCAGCCTCAGCGGGTCCCGGCGGGGTGGACTGCAGGGTGCTCAGGCCAGAGGCCCTCGGCCTGGCACCCCCCCCGAAGGTGACCCCAGTGCCACCAGAGCGTCTCCATGTCTCCCTGACAGTCGCCACCCCGAGTTCCAGGATGCGCGCAAAGAGGGCGCCCCTGAGCACAGGGAGAGCACAAGCTCGCGGGGCGCCTCCCGAGGGGGGCTCCTGGCACCAGTCCCGGCCGGGCGCAAACGCCCCCGGGGTCTGGGTGGGTGGAGACGGTGGAAGCATCTGCCGAGGAAAGGCCGGGTCGGCTGCACTTGGAGGCCCCACCATCGCCGAGGTCGCGACCCTCAACCGCCCCTGCGGAGGTTCCCCAGAGCCGCGGACACCGCGCAGAGACCCCGCGCGGGCCTGGGTCTCAGGGGCCGCAGGACGAGAGGGCGAAACGGAGCAGGGCTGAGGGATTCTCACGGCACAGCCTGCGAAATGCCTTCTGCACCCCGATGCCCGTCGTACACGTGGGTGTCAAAATATCCTGACGCGGTCGCCTTCACCCACGGCAGCGTTTTCCTCACAGTTTCACACCCCTGAGCAGGGAGCTGTCTGTGAATGCTGAAGCGTCATTAGCTAAACTGCTGGGCAGTCTCAGAACAGGGCCGGTCCGCGCGGGGGAGGGGTGGGGCGGGCGGGGTGGCCGGGCGAGCGGTGTCCTGGGGACCTTTCACGCAAAAGGCAGAAAGGGGCTTGACCACAAACGGCGCACCGGTCTTGCGCGCACTCGCCGCGGTGAGGCGGAAACGCTGAATCTTGGGGCCCGTTGGTTGGCCGTGAGGGAGGGAAGCGAGACCGGTGGGGGGCTCGCGCGTGGCCCCGGAGGACCAGGCAGGGACCTTCTTCTTCACAAGCCGCGTCAGCGTTTCTTCTAAAAACATTTTTATGGGCCTTGTAAAATGGCTCATGTCGCACCCGTTCATTTCTATCTCTACATTCGTATCCGTCTGCATCAAATTTTAAGATCGCTGTAACCCAGAATATATTTCAATTAGGACTTTCAATTTGTATTTACACAGCAAATCTACAAATGTCAAACATGGCGGTGCATTTTCTTTTAAGATTTATTTATTTATGCACACGAGCTGGAGTACAGGCCAGAGGCGTGGGGCGGCGAGAGGGTTCCCCAGAGACAGAGCGGGGAGCAGAACAGGCAGATGGACCGAAACACACTGCTGAGGGGAGCAGCGGGCGAGGCAGGAGAGGTCTGCCGCGCCCTGTGGGAATCTCCCCCTCCAGGCGACGAACTCACTCAACTCCCTCGATTGCCGCTGCCGGCACCTCTGCAGCACAGCGCTTAAACGCTGCGCCACCAGGGAGGCCCGGAGGTGTATTTTTAAAGGTAAAAACAGGTTTAAGGGCAGAAGGGAAAATCGTCCATGAAGGTCCGGGAAGGCGGGCCCAGCACGAAACTTCCCTGGGAGAGGCCGCGTCTGGACTGGGGGGGCGGAGGGGGTGGGGGCAAGTTCTGAACCGAAAGGCCCTGGCACAAACACGGGTAGTGGACGCTGCAGGTGGTTTGGGCGATTGTTTGTATGAAAAGAAAGATGAGCTCAGGGAAGATTACAGGCGCTGCTCCACAAATGTAATCAACAATTACTCTGTATCTACCCCATTTCCATGAAAATGAGGATATGCGCCGATGTGTCCACGGTGGCTTTTAGCTTTGTTCTCACCAATTAACAGACTATTGGATATGACAGTAATTAGACACCTCAGCTGGAAGAAGATCATTATGTCTTAATGAGATGATTAAAAACAACAAAAAAAGTGTGCTTCTTGGAAGCAAAATATTAGCAAGGACTTCAAGTAACAGAAGTACAACTTATTTTGTCTCAAGTTCATTAGGCTTTGTCAGCTCATGGACGAAAATCATTTCCAACCAAAATAGGCCTTAGAAAACTATCCAACCTCAGGGTAAAATAACTGCAACAGCGAGCGGTAAGCGCCGGCTGTGTTTATGTCGGGGACCATCCCTCCGCGTCTCTGAGAGACAAGCCAGTCCCGCCACAGACCATGCTCAATGGTGCCCCAGCGCACGTCCCGCCCGGGGTTCAGGTTTTGTGCTGCTGTGTCGGCCAAAGCACCGCCAGTGTGAACTGACTCCATTTCTGCCCGACGGCTTTGTCAGTGGCCTGGCAGGCACGCCCAGAGGCAGAGGGGATGGGAGGTCGGCCAAGGTCAGCGATCACCTGGCAGATCTTTCTTTGGACAAGGGTTTTGTCAGTCTAACTCTTGTCGCATGTGTCACCTGGAAAAGCCTGCCACACGCCGCCGTGAATGATTATCGAATATACTGGCCTGAGGTCTGCTCTGGAGGGATGGGGAAAGAGATCGTAAGCCAGGAAGGGAAAGAAGAGGCCAAGGGTGAACCACAAAGCCCCTCTAGGCTGGGGGCATCTGCGTGAAAGGCTTGTTCGTTCAGTCACATGCTCAGCCGCTTACTCAGCGGGCACTTACTGCATTCCCAGCATCCAGGTGAGCACAGTCTACATCAATGCTTCTTCATCAGGGTAGACGTCACTCAGTTCACAAACGGGGTCGGTCTCTAACCATCGCTGATGACACTCGTGTGGAGAAAAGTCTCCCTTCCGAACGTGGCCACACCCTTGCCTTTCCGAGACCGTGAAGGGGACCTTCCTTTTCTCATCGAAGGCCCAGCTCCTTAGTCTTCTGACTCTACTGGACCGCACTGTCCTGTTCCCACGCCTGCTGGGGTCCCCAAAAGCAGGCCCACCGAGGGCAAGGGAGTGTCTTCCTTTACCCACAGGCAGAACTCCAGCACCGAAGGCACCTTGGCTCAAACCAGCCACTCAGTCGATACTGGCTGAATGCATGGAATTAGCAACGCTTGCAACTTCTGCCTCGCCCCGGGGCAGTCGCTGGTACTACCTCATCACCTACATTATGGACAAGGGGAGGGGGACGTGACCTGCAGCCCCGCGTCTCTCTGGGCATCTATCCTGCCCCCTCCCCCTGTAACGCATGCACGACGGGGCTTTTAAGCTGTAGCCGGGCCCTTCTATTATAGAGGAGAACCAGCATAGAGTCAGGCAGAGCCGAGCCACCGTGAGGCTTTCCCTGCTATCTGCTATCAATCAATTTATTTGTCTAGCGCCAAGTTGCTATTCCCCTGAATTGAAGCAGGAGAAAGCCTTCCATAATGTAACGCTATTTTGATATACCTTGACATATACATTATGGAACACCATTTTCCTTTGCTATACTTCGCAATATAATAGAGGGATGCGTTCTTAAAGTCAGCAGCATCAGCAGGAATAAGACTTTTAAATGAATCTCCTAGGAAGACAGAATTCTCACACTTAAAGACTTAGTGTTTATTCCATAGGCGTCACGTTTTTTCTCAAAGTAGTGCGTTGCAATGACCAGAGAACAATTGTATTATGAAGCAATAAAGCACAGTATACAGGAAAGACCCGCCTAGTACCGCTGAAAGATAATTTTTAATTATCACTTTAATTTTAGGTGATAGAATTAAAAGATAAAATTTTAATGTAAAAATAAATTTTTCTTCCAAAGGTTCTATAATGAAATAGAAAACCATAGCAGCCAAAGAGTAACCACACCAGGAATAACAGCAGGCCCGGAAACACACAGTACCCACTATCCGGGCGTCTTCTGGGGCTCCCTGTGCATTGGGGCATTTACATGCAGGTGGCCCAGGGGACGAGTGCCGTCCTCATCGGTGTCCATTATGCACCAGGAATCAGGGGCACAGAGAGGCTGAGGCACTTCTCCAGGACACCAGCTGATAACCGGTGTGCCGAGAGTTCAAACTCATACTCTTAACGCCAAACACTATTCTTTTTTAGTGTCTTCACATATTAATGTGAATTAAATAACACTCTACCTATTGCTTTCCCCCCTTTCTCTCCCTAAAATCGGAATCATTTTTCAAACAGTCTGAAGCACACTTCAGGATAGGGGTGACAAAACCTCACTGATCACTCATATTTCAGTGTCTTAAACAGAGGATCTTACGAAGTGTGTGTTCCACCCTGCCTGCGCACAGATAATGGGGATTCACTGCAAGAACCACACTGTCGCATGGCTTGGAAAAGAAACTCTTTTAAGCACACCTTGGTAGTGTGCCGCCAAGCTTGTTGTTGTATTGTCTTTATATAAAATTATATGCTCTAATAATCAGTGAGTCAGATCATAATAAAGCCAATATTTTAAATATTTCCATAACTATATGGGAAGCCCAGGCATCTTTCTCCCATAGAGAGGCAAGCTGAAGCAAATCTACTCTCCTGTACTCAGAAAAGCAAAGGTTTTTCGTGAGTAAGCTCAGAATCTAAATAAGCCTGAGTCCAAAGAGAGTGTTATTCAGACTGATAATCCCCGAGGTTTATAATAAAAATGCTGACATGGCTTTAGCTACAGCATAACGAATGCAAGGCTATAATGTTTGCCTGTCAGAAATTGCTATTTATTTCCAGTGTCCTAACAGATGTGCTTTGCTGCCTTTAAATTCCCTCCAAAAGTTAATTGCTTGTCTATCAAAAAGATAAACATCTTGTTTTAGGCTTTGGGGATATTACATGTGGGGAGAAAAACCAATACTCTGGCAACACATTGTGTCCAAAATTCATTTGCAGTTAAGAAAGTCAAACTCTCTCCCAGAGCATTAGAAAGCCACTGGACAGAGACAGCCAGACCATCCCAAGGTCTTAAAAAAGGATGGGATTCTCCATAAAAGGACATTAAAGTATATAATGCCCTTAGAGTTTATTATGCCAGTAACAGCTTGACGGACTGTTCCGTAATGACTAATACTTTTACAAAACAAATGTAAAGATGAAGGTGACAATCTTTTAGACAAAAAAGGGCCTTCAACCTATCAGTCCAGATATATTTCAAACTATAAATCCTGACCTAGAAACGCGCTGCAGACTTCAAAAGCAAATAAAACGAAATGGAAACCGCCACAGCCTTGCATGCAGAAAGAGTAAGTGCAGTTTTCTGTCCCGCAGCTGGGCTGGCACCGGGCATGACGTAGTGTGATGTAAAGCAAATTTCTCTGCGAGCCACTATTTAAAAAACGTTGGAAGTCACTGACCATGGGCAATTCTTTCATTTGACAAGACTACAAAGGACTCGAGGGATTTGCCCAAGGTTGCAACTCATCAAGAACGGAGCCTGAAGCAGGGGCTATTTCCGCGCCTCACCACAGCGCCCTCTGGTCCTGGAAGCCGCACGCGATGCCTCCGCCCCACGCTTCAGTTCTGCTGGTCTCTTACATCTGCTATTTAGTGTGAGCACCACAAATTAAATCTTTACCGTGCAGGTCCGTGGCGACAGCCAGCACAGACGTTTCTCAATGCCCCTTTCTCAGGTTGAGTCCAAAAAAAAGTCCAAGAAACAGCAAGGGGCGGGCGCAATCGGCGCCCCTTCTGGTTTTCAGCTCTTGGCCAGGGCAGAGCGTTCCTCTGGAGGGACGCAGGCCCGAGCGTTGCTTTAGCTGCTGAACTGCAGCGTGAGGACCGCAGGCTCCCTACAGCTGGTGTAAATTAAAAAGATGTACACAGCCTCAGCAGTGTAAACTTTTAGAACTAACTCATTAGAGATATTCAGATGTTTGAAAATAAATCCCTCGGGCGACATTATTAATATGTCAAGGGAAAACTGCGACTTTAACTCAGGAGTCGTGACATCACTGCTTGTCGCTGTGCGGGGGTGGCAGCATTGAGAGCGGGGCTGGGTGGAGGAAACGCAGCTCGAAGGCCAAGGAGACAGACCTGGGGCTGCGCACACGGATGGAGATGCAGCGGCCTCTTTCCTGGGCGGGTCTCCCATTTACTGCGGGTCAGATTCAGGGAAGGGGGCGAGTGCGTGGAGGAAGGTGGAGGAAAGTGCGTGGTGGGGACGTGGACTGGGGATTCATAACTGTCTGGCACAAGGTAGGGGGCGTGAATAGGGCCAGTTATCCTGGGGGGCGCCAAAGCTGCTCATGTTCAAAGCATCCGGCCTCTAATCCCTGTTCCCGCCTAACTTCCCGTCCAGGGGGCCAGCTGGCCTTGCTGATGCGGCCATCATGTCTCCTGCTGTTCTCAGCAGACACCCTCAGACCAAGACTTTGTCCTGGTGAGAGGCCCCTGCCTGACTACGTTTTAGCCTGACCAGCAGCAACTCTGGGCGCCAAGACAACACCCCAAGAACAAGGGGGCTGGAGATCCACGCCTGCTAGACTGGATGGATGACAATCTGGGCGAATCTGTGTGTTTTCTTCAGGCTGTCTCCTTAAAAAACTGTGGACACACGACAAGGAACAACACAAAAGGGGTGCTATCCTCTGTGACTACTGGGCGCCCACTACCCATTAGGCAGGGGGATTAAAGCATGTCGGGAAAACCGACCCTGCACTGCTGTTCTTCGCCGCCTCCCTTCTCTGAGCCACAGACGCGTGAGAGCGCCCCTCACACCGCTCACCCACCGCAGAGCACGCGACTCCCAGTCCATGCACTTCTCCAACTTATCTGATAAATGCCGATGGGTGCACAGCTTTGTCTTTCAAATCTTATATTTTTCCAGCCGTCAAGGTGGTGTTTGCGCAGCACGGAGACCTAACTATACATGTGCTCGCAGCGGGTGTGTGCTTGTCCTCACCACACACTCGGGTAGTAGCACGGTCTGCTGTGGCAAAGGAGGGACGGGGGGCCCCTATTTCCACCTCCTTTCCTACTCCACCTTCTGACTCTCTCATCTACATTTTCCAGTCCCCTGATCAGCATCTATAACTTCAAGTAATATACACTGAAACTCTCTCACTCTCATCCTCTGCGAATCAGCCCCACTCAATGAAAGATAACGTGACCGCTGCTCTCACTCTTTTTCCGCATTCCCCTTGTCCTGTCATCTTCGATCACTGTTCTTTTATGATTGCCAATAACATCAAGACAGTCATATATTTTCCAATGCTTCGTCTACAACTGATTCTAAAAATTAAAATCCAGCGTAAGCAGTATTTTTTCATATGATGACTAAATATTAATTGTTAGAGAATCGAGTAGTGTGATGAGACTCTTAGCGAAGAAATTTTTATCCTAAAACCAAAGTCTGGTTGCATGAAAATCTTTCAGTTTCAGGCTTCAGAGGATTATCTTATTTTCTTTGAGCTTTCCAAGTTTCTTCTAGGTTATATTCAGATACCGCTTTTCCATAGTATCCTTTTACTCAAATTTTTGGGTCATCGCTCAGTATATTTTCATACCGACATTTTCATACAGACATTTATATCAACCTCTGCATTCTCCGGAGAACGATTAAGCACTGAGTATAAAATTCTAACATTTAAATCCTTTCTCTCTTAGGTTTCTAGAGACACTGCTTGGGCATACTCTAAGATCTGCTGTTGCTGATAAAAAAACTTGCTGGTGTGATTTTCATTTCTTTCCAGATTATCTATCTTATTCTCACTGGAAAATGATGGCATTTTCTTCTTTATCATGAGAATTTTCAAATCTCACCAAGATAAGTCTACACGAAGTTCCTTTTTATCGATCTGGCTTACACACTTCAGTCTGAGGCCAACAGGAGGCAGACTGGGTGTGGACAGCACCGGCTGAGCCCTTCAGGTCTCTCGCTACCAGAGGGGCGTGGGGATCTGCTTTGGTGCCAGGGGAAGGAGCTCAAGGAAGACTTGGAAGTGTCCTGTGTGGGGGAGACTGCTTTCTTGCTGCCATAGGAATCCAAAGTTAGCAAGGGGCCTCCCTGGTGCCTATGGATTAGGTCTCAGTCTATCACCACTGCAGACTGAGTTCGACCCCGGCCAGGGAGCTTCCCACAGGGCGCAGCAGACCTCTCCTGTCTCCCCCGCTGCCCCCTCAGCAGCAGATTTCAGTGGATCTGCCTGTTCTGCTCCCCACTCTGCCTCTGGGGAGTCCTCTCACCCCCTGTACCTCTGGCCCGAACCCCAGTCCCTACACACATAAATAAAAAAATAATAATAAAATCTTTAAAAAAACAAAAACTTAGCAGAAGTGAGCCACGCTTCCTCAGCCCTGCTGTGGCAGGAGGGCATGAGTAGCTCAGGTCCCAGGCGCTAAACCCCGCCCGTCTTCCAGCTGAGGAGACACACTGAGCTGGCTGGGGGGAGAGCAGCTCGCTGCAGAGCTGTGGACACAGAGCGGGCTGCTGTGGGGCGCATTCTCTCGGCACCGAACGTGTGGTCTCCCGCTGTCCTGTTCTCTTAGACAGACACTGTGCCCGCGGATGCCCCAATGCCCCTGGGCTTTTTATTTCCCATTTCCTGGTCTTTCTGTTTTAAGTTTGGGGAGTTAATCTTCAATTTAACTTGAAGACACACAGCAGCCGGAGCTTAAACAATGCGCTCTCAGCCTATCAGATAAAAATACAATTTTAATTCGGTGATCCTTTCTTTAATTTCCTGTGAAGTTCTTGTCCTTTCTTTGCATCTTTTTCATACGAGCCCGACATGGTTCCACTTTGCTCTCAAATTCTGCCGAAGGTACAAGGAACTTTCTTCAAGTCTCTTCCGTTCTCTGAATGACACTCAGCCTGCTGCTCTCAGTCCCTCTTTCCGGTCACCTGGATGTAGTTTTTCCTTAAACACCTACTGAGCTTGACTCAGTTTATTTTTCTTCTTTTGGTGCCTGTGCCTGTGTGTAAAGTCAGACAGCGCTGCCTTATTCCTACGCGCAGCGGCCGGGCCTGGCTCGGACGGAGGGGCCTCGAGGACAGGATTCCCGCGGGGCGGCAGGGGAACCGGGGTCTCGGGCCTGGCGCCCGGGGCCTCCGCCTGCGTCCTGGCCACAGAAGGCCTGGGTCGTGGCGAGCTCCGGCCAGGCCACCAGTCAGGTTGAGGAATTTTGAAAGCACAGCTGCCCACCAGCTGGGATCCAGTGTCTTGACCGTGCGGCCTGGGACACCGAGGTCCCTTGGCCCTTTGTGAAGGCGGCGAGCTCTGGGTTCGCAAGGCCGGGACGTGCTCCTGGAGGGCGCAGCGGCCCCGGCCCTGCCCTTCCTCGCAGACCGCCAGGGGCTGCCGGCGGCGGCGCTCGGTCTGTGTCCGGGCCGAAGGGCCTGTCCATGAGCACAGGACGCCGCTGTCTCTTCTGTCCTGTGCCCAATGAGCCCGAAGACCCTTCTCTGAGGGATGACAGGCAGGCAAGGGGCGCACGGGCTGTGGGGCGGGCGGGAGGCCGGCAGCGCAGCCTGGGGTCCGGCTGAGGCGCCTTTTCTTTCACTGTGAAACGCTTCGTGATATCACTGTGGGATACCCCCTCTTCTTCTCCAGTGTTTGATGTAGGATTTCAGTGTAAAAGAAAATCTCCCATTACGTTCATACTCCCCGAGACGTGAGGCGGGCTGCGTGCTGGGTGCTGGGGCCTGAGGCAGGAGCCCAGCGGTCAGCTCGCTCAGGGTCAGCTCGCCCAGCGGTCAGCTCGCCCAATTCTTCCCAGGGTCCTGTGAGCATCCTCGGGACCGCGGGTCTGATGCTGAGAACGGACTCAGGGAGTTTTCTTGTTGAGAGCGCACATTTTGAGAGGGATTTATGTAGGAAATACTTGGCTTATAAAGACTAAAGTTTCTAGTACAGAGATTTTACAAGAAAAGCTTGACTTTCCTCTTAATTTCAAAAGACTATATATATATATATATATATATATATATATATGCATTTTCCAAAGAATTTCTGAAAACACCAACCAATAGATGAACAATTAGTATTTGCAAACACTTTTGCATTAAACACTCTAGATTATAAAGTTCATGTAAGCGTCTGGTCACTAAGTAATATATATATATATAATATTACATATAATATTTCATATATATATATATATATATTAGGTTTCCAAACTTATACAAAGCAACATAAGCAAAAGCCAAAGGAAACAAGTCAGAAGGAGAAAGTCAAATACCTGATGGTGTCATTTACATGTGGACTACGGAGAAACCACACAGAAGATCAGGTAAAGCCAAACTACTAACCAAACCCAGAAAGGGGAACATGGAACTGAGGCTACCAGAGAGGGGGTGGGGGAAGGGAGGAGGGAGAGGGGGGAGGAAGAGGAGGAGGAAGGGGAGGAAGAGGAGGAGGA
>PVIJ01023015.1:0-15036 GCA_004024925.1 Scalopus aquaticus | reverse complement strand
TATTTGAAATGTGTATTTCTTGAAATAAATAAAAGCAGATTTTACAATTAAAAAAACAAGTGAACCGTATCTTGGGCATGGGTAGAAGAAATGGAGAATTAGTTCTTTGCAATTAAGACAATTATTAAATCAAGAAGTCTGGGGCTTTGGGAAGGTTTATAAGGATTTTAAATTTACTAGCAACATTGATAGGAGACAAATGAGAAGTGAGAATACCATCTATATTAGGATTTATATTGCTATATAGTATCATTTATATCATATAATACATATGCTATTGCAATTAGGATGGTTACCACTGATAGGAATGGATAGTAGGAATGAGGAGTGATGATGATATATCTAAAAGAAGTTAATTTTAAAGGACCAGTGCAGTCTACTACTGAGAAGATGAATAAACAACCACAGAATATGGGGTAAAAATTTTCCTCAGTGCATGTTTAAGTGTCATTCAAAGTTGGAAGGAAGCTTCTGAAAAAAGAATGAAGATAAAATTTACTATTCCAAAACAAAAGTTTCTAGAGGAGGGGAGACTTGGAAATGGAGTGCAAATGGGGGACTGTGTGAGAGTTAGAAGCAGTAGAATGATACTGAGTGTCCAGGTGGTGATAGGTGCCAGGGAGGCTAGATTTCCAGTGGGACTTGGAAAAAGTTTTGAAAAACATAAGCCAGCTTTGAGATGACTGTAGCATATACTCACTGTTCTGTTGAGACCTATTAAACTCAACATGGTCAAAAGTGTCCAATGATTTAACTTCTTCTTCCTACTTACAACTTTTTGTCTTCCACATCTACTATAGTCATAAATGGTGCCATTTTCATGGTGGTGCTCAAGTAATGAGTCCAGGGCCATCCTAGAGTGGACATCCTTCATAAATAAAGCAAGTATTCCCATTTCACTTCTAAAATATTTCTAAAATCCTTTTAATTCTCAACTGCTAGTAACCTAATTCAAATCACCATTTACTCCTACTACATCAAACCCAGAACTTGTTCTCTACAAAAAATAATTACATGTCAGCCATTGTTTTATTTGTAAGGTTAAAATCTGATCATATTTTCTTGATTAAAATCTCGCAATAGCTTCCTTTTCTTCCATTTGCTCTAAGGATAAAATCCAAAACATTTAATTAGCTTAGTTGGTAGTGCATGATGTCTTGCTGCATTCATCATCTTATCCTTCTCTTCACATTCTGTATTCTAGCTGCACTGGTTTCTCTTACTTTCTCAAAATCACCATATATGTTGCATTCAGGAATTTCAGAACAGGGAAGAATGTATATGGTTTCTTTACCTGGTGACTGTGCAGGTTTCAGAAAAATAAAATGTCCAGCTAAATTTGAATTTAAGTGATTCTTAAATATATTCCATATATTATATTGGTGGTTTGAATTTGATCTGACAACCCTGTTATTCTGCCTAATTCCTCATCCTTCAAATTTCAGCTTAAATGTTGATCCTCTCTCATTCTCTCAGGTTAATTTAGGGCTTACTTCTTAGATACTATTACAACATGCAACACTGATATTTATTTAGTATCTGCCTTTCCCATTTGATCACAGACTCAGTGATTGAAAAATGTATTGTAAGTATCTACCACAATATTGTCACATAATAGGCACTCAATAAATACTTTTTAATTTACATGTAGCAAATAACAATGAAGTACTGGGCCAGTATGGAGCATTATGCAATAAAAACATAATCAGGTAAACCTGTGCTGAAGTTCCAGTGCTAATAAAACATCAAATGAATTATCTTGGGTAAATCTAGTTTTGCGCCACAGAAAAATGGAGTGCTCATACCCTAAATTTCTATATTATTGTGAGAATTAAATGGGAAGATGCTTCATAAGTGTTCAAAAGATGTACAACATTGTCCTTCCTTCTTCTTGAGCTTGGTGAGGAACTGTGAAGTAGCTTCCTCACCTTTCATTTATTTTTAAAGATATATTGATTTGCAGTTGACTTCCAAAACTGTACAAATTGGGGGGGATACATCTTCAAATCTGTGTGTGTACAATATGCCTCACCTCTCCTACCACCAAAGTTCCCACTATCAGGTTGACATCTTCTACTCTATACATTCTCTATCCCTCCCTCTCTGGTAACCACTGTTTATTTTCAATCTAAAAGTATTTTTGTTGTGATTTTTTTAGATTGGTTTAATTTATAGTCCACATATGACAAAGATCATTTGATACTGTCTTTTACTTTCTGATGTATTTTGCTTAGTATATTTACTTCAAGTTCCATCCATGTTGTCAAAAATGGCAAGATTTCATGTATTTTTAATAGCTGAGTAGTAGCCATTAAAGTGTATACCACAATTTTTTTATCCAGTCTCCCAGTGCTAGACATTTAAGTTGTTTCCATGTCTTAGCTATTGTGAATAATGTTGCTGTGAACTTAGGGGTGATTAAATCTTTTGGAATGTTTCCATATTCTTTGCTCATCATTTATTTTTTATGAATTGTCCATAAGTCCCCTCTGATGCAAATCTCTTCACATTGCAGAAATTGATTTGTTAGGTAATATTTTCTACCCTGTCCATTAAATTGCATTAACTCAGAATGGGGCTCTTATAACTTACTGATGTCTTCTATGTCACAAGTTTTTGGCAGAAAACACGTGAGGGGAAGTGAGAATTTGTACCCTCTAGACTCTACATGTAGGACATTTCTTTATTCTTTTGGTTTGCACTTTTGGTCACTCTCCTTGCGAGGTAGGGGCAGGGGGACGAGGAAGATCTTCCAAAGAAGTTTCTACAGAAAGGAGACTTCAACCTACTCTACTCTTAGAACTTTCCTAAATGTCAAGATTTTATTTTGTTTCATTAGTATCCCCAGGCTTAGATGCTAAATAATGGGCACTGGGGTACTCTTCCTACTCAACTTTTGGTGTTTCCTTCCCTCCATCCCAGGTCTTCTGTTAGTCCAGGGTGGAGTGTGGGACAGATGGAATGAAAATGGATTCCATTATGTCACATTTCCTTATAAATATCCTGTGCCTGTTTCACACCTCATATAGGTGTGGCAGACTTGAAAAATTTGATGTTTTGTTTTCATTGGTGACTACTGGTAGTCCTAGAGGAGCTGGACATGGCACTTGAATTGTTAATTCTTCACAGATTTCCTGCCAGTCTCTCTTTAATTTCCATTCAATTTTCTTTTTCTTCTTCCCTTTCTCTCTCTTCTGTTTTTCTTCCTTTCCTTGTATGCTCTATTAAGTTTCTCTTCCTCCTTTATTTTTATCTCTTTGTCGTTTTTTACATGTCATCTTTTCTACTTTTCTTTTCTTTCTTTTTTTTTTTTTTTTAGTTTTTTTTACCCATACACGAGCTCAAGGGTAGGCCACAGGTGTGTGTGGGGGGAGTGGGGTGGGGTTAGAGGATTCACCAGAGACAGAGTGGGGAGCAGAACAGGCAGATTGACTGAAATATACTGTTAAGGGGAGCAGCAGCCAAGAAAGGCGATGTCCGCTGCACCATGTGGGTCAGCTCCCTGGCCAGGGATGGAACTGGTGCTGTAGTGGCTGCTGATAGTTTCATAGTGCTGAGACTTTACACCTTGCACTACTAAGAAGGCCCCGACTTTCTTCTTTTTTTTTTTTTTTTTTCAAAATTTCCTTTCCTCTTGTTTCTGACATTCACATTACCAACAAATCTATACCTTTATTTCAGGCCTGCAATTTTATTTCTATAAAACTTCAAGTCAGTCTATACATTTCTAGATCTATCAGATAGCTTGAGAGCTTCCTAGCCTAAAATCAGGTATGAGCTCAGGCCTGAATGTCTCTGGGCAGCCCACACTTTTCTCATTCAACTGTATCATAGCTTTCTACTTTTCCTCTGTGCTTGTGAAATCCATAAGCTGTTATCCTAACATGATTACACTTGATGTCAAGCCAAGAAACAGAACTAGTGAAGGTCTAGGTTAATTTAATCTGAAATGTGAGATTGAAAAGGAGCACAGAAAAAAAAATCTTATTCAGCAATTCCTAGCCCTTTTCTCTCAAATACTATTTTAAAAATTCCTACTGCACTGTCAAAATAGGATGGGTGAAAAATGAGCTTATCTTAAAGGAATACTTTTGGTATGTATGGGGGGTATGGGGGCGTGTGTGTATTTGTTTTTCAGCACTCATACATATCTGTACTGTGAAAGGTAGAATCTGGTCCTTTATTAATTTATATCTAAAACCTTGCAAGCCTCGAGATAACACAGGCATTTCTTTAGACTGCAAAAGTAACCTGGAGAGATAGACCAGTAAGGGAAGCAATTTTCTGACGCTGTGATATCATCATGAATGCCCAGTGGTACCACATGGAGAAGCCTGTATGAGAAATAAGCAACAGCCTCTATATAAAATAGAATGATTCCAGTGATAACCAGGCAGATTAATAAATCGCTTTTACAACAGAAACACAGCAACACAGAAAGAGGTCACCATTTTGATGCCCTCAAGATATGCTGAAAATGAGAAAAACAGCAAGTAATTTTGTAGGCCCTTATCATGGAAATCAGATTTGACCAGGGAATGGTTCGTGGTCTGAGATTGAGGCCATCTCATTTCTTCTTCCTTTATTGCAGGCTTCTCTTTACATTTTTGTTTTTAAAGAAAGAGTTAGTAGTGAAGGATCTCTTTAAATAATTTGTAAGGGTTTTTTTTTAAGGCTGAGACCTTGCTTGTAATATGTAAATATAGGTGTTAAAAGCACTATACTGAGGCAAAAAGGATGGGCACACTGTCCTCAATATCGTGTGTGAGGGATATGGACATGCCCACAGCTTTAGAATGTTTGTCTTTGTAATAGATTGCCTCAGAAATTTAGAGAGAAATTAAATGAAGAGTTTCATTCTGGAAATTACTCCTATTTAAGAGATTCTACTTTTAATCAGTTAAGTTTCATTGCAAGAAACAAAAACATTAAGGATTTTAAACAAGAAGAAATAAGAAGTACATGATACAGAAAATGGGTATTTACAAAATAGGCAAAAAGCCTAATGAAAAGGTTTTAGCAGGACCCCTAGGGATGACCTCTGGAACACCACGTGACTGACCCACCAAGAGAGCCACGTATGAGGTTGACACCCCTCTCTCTCCCTGCCCTCTCTTCCTCCCATTAATTCCATCAAATAAGTTCATTTTTTTCCTAATGGATTTAACAGATATGTATTGACATATATATAGATTTATGTAAGTATCATAACCAGGATTCACAACAGTTCTATTACTTCAAAAATATCCTTTATGTTATCTCTTTGTAGCCACACCCTTAACCATTTCTAACCCTCAGGAGCTTCTGATGTTTTCTTGTCCAAAGTCTAAGTTTAGTTTACTCTTCTTTTACTATCTCATATAAAGGAAAGCAATGGTATGTACCTGTTTGAGAATATCACTGACATAGTTACTCACAGGTTTCTCTTGAAATTCATCCAAGTTGTACTGCGTATCAGTATTTTTTTTTTTTTCGGTAGTATGTCACTGGATGAATGTATTGCCATTTACTTTATTGTCTAACATATTAATCCTGCTGCTCAAAGTCTCTTAAAGTGTGTTTCCCACCCAGGCCTGGTTCCCTCTACTCTCTTAGTGTTATAATTTTGTTCAGGATGACTGTGCTATTATGTCATTACATTTAACACTTCCCTTTTCTTTTGGTTTAATGAATTTAGCTTCCCTAGTCTAAAATAAGTTCTTGTCCACATTTCAACACCATTTTCCAGGAAT
This sequence comes from Scalopus aquaticus, assembly GCA_004024925.1. NCBI lineage: Eukaryota > Metazoa > Chordata > Mammalia > Eulipotyphla > Talpidae > Scalopus > Scalopus aquaticus. The sequence goes on along the minus strand of PVIJ01023015.1, from coordinate 9,304 downwards.
ATTTTTCTGGATTTTGAATAGAGCTCATCTCTCTGAAGATGTAGAGCTTTGATTTTATGATGCTTACCTTATGTTTATGTGTAGTAATGCTTGTCTTATAGATTGTACATGGTTGTAAAATAATGTCCAAAAGTGGATACTGGAAATAAAGACATAATGAATCATCAGAATATGCCAAACAACTTTAGAGTATGCTAATGGTTTTCACAAAGTGGAGTGAAAGTAATGGAAGAGTATGTGTTTCACCTTCTGCAAACACTAACATGTTTGAGGTCTCTTTTTCAAAGGAATTCTACTTGAACTCCCATTTAGATACATTCTAACAGGATGAGTAGTATGTCTTTCAGTGAGGTAGTCCCATCTTTAGTCTTAGGGTCATGTATATACTCAGTGGAGAAATGTCTCCAACTCAGCCTACAAGTCCATTAATATTTTCATTTGTGTATCTGTGTACATTTTTAATTGTTTTCGTTTTTGTAATAGTTTTCTAGGGCTGAAAATAACTAACATCTGTTTTCCTAGAGCTCTCCAGAGTAGACGTCTAAGGCCAAGGTATTGGCAGGTTTGGTGTCTTCTCTGGGACTCTCTCCTTAGTTTGTATGTTGCCACCTTAATGTTGTGTCCTCACATGTTCTTCCCTCCTTGCCTGCCTCCCTGGTGTCTCTCTTTCTTCCTTTCTCTTATAAGAACAATAGTCAGGTCAGTCAAGGCCCACACAGTGAAAAGATAGCTGTCGATAAGCCAGAAAGTGGGCGTTACCTGACACAAGATCTACTGGTACCTTGAGCTTCGACTTTCTAGTTTTTTAGACTATTAGAAATTAATGTTACTGTATAAATCACCCAGTCAAGGATAATTTGTAATAATAGCCTGGGAAGACTAAGGCATACTTTAAGGAAAATTTTGTTGGTATCGATGCAGTCATGTTTCTTAATGTTAAATTATACTGTATTGCTTTACCAAACCATACCCCTTTGTTTTATATGTCCTTCTCAAATCTGAGATTATGCTACAATATTCTAAATCCTGACATTGTTCCACCCAAATACATAGTTTTCTTTTTAAAGATTTATTCATTTATGTATACAAGCTGGGGTACAGGCCAGAGACGTGGGGCAGCAGGAGGGTTCACCAGAGACAGAGCAGGGAGCAGAACAGGCAGATCAGAAACACACTGCTGAGGGGAGCAGCGGGCGAGGCAGGAGAGGTCTGCTGCGCCATGTGGGAATCTCCCCGGCTGGGCTTAGAACTCGCGTCGCCGCTGCCGACAGCCCCACAGCACAGCGCTTAACCGCTGCACCATGAGGGAGGCCCTAAATATGTAGTTTCTTATTTGATGCATAATTAGATATTTTTCGTGAAAGAAGGGTTCAAACAGTGCTAAATAATCTTCGTCAACCTTTTGCTGCTATTGTTGGGAACTAATGAATCAAGCCAGTTAGGGCTCTGGAATATGGGAATATATAAATATTCAATGATAAAAGTTCAGGGCCATCTAGCTTGCCTTATGGCTCTTGAGCATGGTAACTGCAAGAAATGGTTCACCAGGAATGATTTCCTTCAGATCAGTAGCTAAAGGAGAAAATATAAAACAGGGTTATTTGTGGAACCCATTAGAATGGCATTATTAATGAAAGCATTACTTTTCATTCAGACTGAACCTGATAAAGACCAGAGAGGAAAGTTGAAGATAGAAGAAAATATTGAAATATAGAAAACCCTGGCTTTACAGATGAGTAGATGGAAATGTTCACTTTATACTTTTCTTTCTGAACCTCAGAAGATATTGCCAAGACTTAAAATTATATAGTATATAGTATATATAGTGTGTGTGTGTGTGTGTGTGTATAGTTATACACACTATATATATATAGAAATATATATAGTATATATTTTCTTCCTACTACTGAACCAATATGGAAATATCTTCTGCCTCATGACCTTGTGCTACCATAGCTACCAGAGTTACCTGTCTCTGATGCCTTCCCCCCCTCCACCTCTGCAGACATCTCCTGACACATCTGGACATGGAGCTCCTTGTGGCTTCCAAAGTTCAAACAAAGAGCTATAGCACTTCCAACTATGAAGAATCCAGTGTTGATTTTGTTCATACCCCACAATGGCCATCTTCAAAAGAGTTTCCATGTGCTTCCTAGCCTTTACATCTCTCAAGAAATGAATTCAGGAGTGTCAGTGAAAGATGTTTTATAAATTCAGCTCCACTCCACTTCCTTCAAGAACAAGATAGCCTGAAGGTGATCTATTCTGAGCACCAAAAGGCTACCATTGATTCATATTTTATTGCCTTTTTTTTCCAAGTGGAATACAAATTCTTATCATGGCAGAGAGATAAGTAGGTACCTGGGGATAGCCTTTGAAAACCTAATCGATGGGAAGATGGAAAATGTTAATCCTTGTTTCAACCTCCCCAATTGATAGGCCCTGGATGAGGGGTATGATCCTTTTTGAACAAACCTTTTATGTGTTTATAGGTTGATGTAGTCAGAATCACAAGTAAGGAAAAAAGTGAACATACCATAAATATCATCTACTATATCACATACCCTAATTAAAAAATTGGTAAGATTTGAAAAATGTTTAATAATGAAATTAAGTAGAATGTTCAAAGTTAAACATCTAGGGGAACTAGAGCTGTAGAAATCTCAAGTAGAAAGTTATAGAATATGAAACAATGTGAAGGATTGTATCTGGGAAAGCTGGACTGCCTTCCAAAACAGAAGTCCAGAACATACATTTATCTTCCAGAACATCACAGGTCTGAGTCTAACATCTTCCGTAACAATTCAAAATTTTATTTCTTGATGTTCAAAATTGATTGGCCGAGTAAATGCTGACATATAACTGAAGCTCAAAAAAGCATTTCAGAAGGTCAGTTTATTAATTTGTTAGGAGAAATATATCTGCCAAGGTTTTCTAACTGAATAAGTCTGATGAGCTTATTTTTCCCCCATAAATAAGTTTACAGGAAGAGAAATTTTCAAGGGTTGCTTGGTAAACTAGTGTTATGGCTGAACTTAAGTGCCTCCAATTCATATGTTGAAGTATTAAGCCCCCACTCAGTACCTCAAAATGTGATTTTTAGGGCCTTTACAGTGGTAGTTAAGATGAGGACTATTCTAGAACTTTTCATAATTGTATTCAAAGGATTACTTCAGTTAATGTAGGTAAAATATTGTGTTCCACATTCAACACGAGAGCAAGTACTACAGAATAGTTTGTCTTCAGAGGATAATATTTGTTAGGTATGTAGCACATAGCCCACAGCTGTTTGTTAGAAGAGTGAATAAATGAGTGGGCAAAGAAATGAGTGAAGAAATATACACAGGTGGTCGTTAATTCAAGAAAAGGCCCTAAATAAAAAAAAAAAAATTACTAAAAAGCTCATAAATACAGCAAGTGCCTTGACTTCATTCTATTTAAAATGCTCACACATTCAAGGGCTGTTTTTGTTAATCTTTCTTTCCAAGGGATGTACACAAACCAAGTGAAACAGTTTCTTTTTTCTTTTGTGTCTACATGTGATTAAATGTTACCTAAATATAACAATGACCTCTTTCCTGTACTGCCTCTCTGGTTCCTTACAGCCAGATAGCCCCGGCAGCCTGAGTCCTACCTGATTTGCTCACTACCTTCACTGAAAAAGGGATCTCTTCCTCCACAGGGCACCCTCTCCCTTCCCCATCACCCAGCCAAAAGTCACTCACAAGGACATGGAAGAAATTCTTCCATTCGGATAGTTTGCCAACAGTGATTCACATTTATTTAGTCATAACCAAGATATGATCCCAGCAAATTATTATCTTCAATTTCATTCTGGTGGGCATTGTTAAAGAAAGGTAACTGTTATTCTTGATCTTTTATTAATACTAAGCAAGAAGGCATAGCTGCCCCACCAGTTAGGTTTGGGCATTGCAAAGGGTTAATGATATTTGCTTTCCCATCTGAAGTTAATTTTGTGATTGACAGATTTTTCCATATATTTTTATAGTTTTATTAGCATTTCATAGCATGTTTTATATTTGAGAAAACTGCTTTACACTCATTTTAATTAGTTATTTCCCATATATATCAATTAGTTTTAGCAATGGAAACAGTAAAGTCAAAAGAGATTTTGAAAAGCAAGATATCACATATGCATACAAATTAAACTTTAATGACTTCCATCTGGGGATTATTACCCAACATCACAAGTTGTTTTAGAGAAAAAAAATGTGTGAATAACAAATGGGCCTTGCTATTTTTCTCATCTCATCCAGAAAAGGGTGAAATGACTCCATCTTTAAGTGTATTTTAGGTTGCTTGTGGAAATGGGTAAACTGGGTGGCCATAAGGATGAAAGAAGAAATGGAATGAAGCAAGACATAATAAATACAACTGATGTGATAATGAAAAGCCATTTAATGTTCATGCACATAGGATTCTGGAGTCTCTGACCTAGGTTTGGTCTAGGCTTTGCTTAGTCTCTATGGAGAATAAATCTGTAGTTTGTTTTTCTGCAGTTCTGTTTCTCCTTTATTTCTATTTACTTACTTATTTTCTTACATTGTTACTATTTGGACAGTATTTGATTTCTCCCCTCAAAGATGTGGTGTATATGGTGTACGGAATACTACTTAACCACCCCAAAAATAGGAACTTGTGCCATTTGTGGTAACATGGACATAGCTAGGAGGGATTGTACTAATTGAAATAAGTCAGAAGGAAATCTGTTGATCTTTCCTCACATGCACAATGGAGATATCAATACCCAGTTTGTATGGTTGTTTTAGGCTTTGAATTAACTCTCCTATGAAGTGCTAAGCTCAGTACCTGATTCATGGTGGCCCCTAAATAATGTCATCAGCTTTATTTGTATTAGTCAACCAAAGATATTTTTTATACTATGTTATGGACCACCATCCCCACCCAGACCTTCAACTTCAGTTTTTATCAAAATGCCATGAAACAAAACTGTTTTTAAATAACACAACATACTGTGACGAATCTTTATCAACTAGTCTAAAATTTTTCAATCAATGACTCAAGAAGGGTGCTGTATCTCTTATCTAGATGGGAACTTTGACCATTATCTTTAACTCTCTACCTTCTAATTTGTTATCAAAAGCACAAGTTTTAAAGTGTGGTGTGTGTCAGCCTGTTGATCAGATCAGTTGGAGAATCTTGGCAAAGAGTGTTTCACTTGAATCAAATGAGGAGGCAGATAGTGGTACTGTCTCTCCCTTCTTCTTGAAGGAAGTTAGAATGCATTAGCATAATTGGTTTTTGAGGTGGGGGGCAGGATGGGATGTCTGGAACCTGGATATGTACGAACTGTGTAGTTTCATGACTGGATTATGGCTCTGCCTGGAATACCTGTTCTTGGATGCGACTGTGTTAGGTAAATAAATGTTAATGTACCTAAGGCAATGTTAGGTCACCCTGTGTCCTCTCTCCACATGTTATTTTTAACCAGTTCTCACAGGAATGAACATCTCACCCTTAACTAAAACAGTCCTAACTATTTTTAATGTTTTTCTCTGGTAACACAAGTTTGCCTTACAAGCTTTCAGGGTGAACAAAAAAATGACCCATGCAAGCAAACTTTCCCCACTGCAGAGTATAAATATATTTACACATATCTAAGTAGATATATGGAAACGCTCCAAAACTTTCCTGTCTCCTAAAGTAAGCAGATGATGCTTCTTATAATGGGGAGTTCTATATGGGACGTAGGAGGGCCATCACCATTTAATGTGCAGTTAATGGCATTCTGTTGCCAAATGAAGCCAGGTTTCATGTGGACATAAAATAACCAACTCGTACTGCCTCAAAGTTCTTGTAATTTCAGGATTTTTATGCTTTGAAATTCAGCCAATAGTTGAAAACCAGCATCAGTTCAAAGCAGCAAGAACATTATCATTGGATGGAAATATATTGCAGGTTGGACAGAATCACATCGATGTTTATTCCAGTTTTATTTTGGAATATTTATGTACATTTCCAATGCCTGTGCAGTGGGTTGAACTACCCAATGCACTTCATAACTTGACTAGGTAAAACAGATAGTTTTTATAGGTTCCTTAGTGCCCTGATTATCATTTTTTTCCATGTAAACAATTATCAGGGTAATATTAGAGGTAAATCAAACTAGCTAAACAAACATGTTCTTTTGAATGTATTTAGTTATGAATATTTATTAGGGGCATAAGATTTTATACTTCCTACTTATTGTCCAACTAGCCTTTGTATTTTTGACAAAGCACAGAAATGAGACATTAATGTTTTTATGTGACTTATTGTTGCCATGTAAATTGCAGCAGTCACTGAAAATAATGTGTAGAAATAGCATATAATGAGATTCCAACCATTAAGTCATCAATAGCCAACATTTACTTAATGCCCTTGTATTGTACTGGGTGCAGTGGAATCTAGAGAGTAGATTACTAGATAGGTGTCTTTCAAACCACTAGAAATGTAGCCAGAAGTAGCACGTTAGATCTTCTAATTTCCTCCAAGATAACTGACTTGAGTCAGTTTATACCCTAGGCCCCTGCCTAATCTTTTGTAGTTGTTCTGGCTGCTATTGTGAAATTTGCCTGTGACTTTTTAGTATTGACTTGCCTCTTCTCATTTGACATCACTTTTCTATCATTCTTGTATGTGGATCTTGCATATCCAACTCAACACCCATCTCATAAAGGTGACTTTCCTTCCTTGCCAAGTCTTTTTTTTGTGTGTGTGTGTCCAGTCCCTAACTGGCCCCTGATGTTCACTTTATTGCTCTTTTCTTTTCCTTGCCTTCATAGTGTCATATGTCTATGTGACTATGATAAATCAAACAAAATAGGAGCTTAGAACTTAAATTGACTTATATATACCAATATGAAAAGTGTAAATAATATGTTAATAATTGCTAAATTGTATGACACAAATTATAGTTGTTGCAGGATTTTAAAGAGACTGTTAATGTATTAATATGTTTTCATTCACTTATATACTATGTTCAGACAGCACGTATACACCAAGTAAGGCTCTGCTTACAGGCAAGCTCAATGAAATCACAAGTATACACACACACACACACACACACACACACACACACACACACAGAGAGAGCTAGGCATATATGTTACATAAAATGGACACATATCATTAGCCATGGCTATATGTTCAGTAAGGTTCATGCTGTAAAGATAGTTAAATATATCACTAGTAGGCCAGATGCCTTTATCCTCCTTGCTTTGTCTTTTACTCCTATATAAGTACATTTTCAAACGCGCTGCTGAAAAATGAGATATTAGAATTTATTTATATTGCTTGCTTTTTCCAGTTTTTGTTATTTGTGGCAGTGACATTAATTATACTGCCCCACCTCTCCCTGGGAGAATAGGAAATGCCAAAATACCTTCCAAAAAGGTCTTTAAAAAATGGACATGTAGTAGAATCATATAAATATGATGTCCTTAATATCCTTGCATAAGAGCTTGGTAAGGACGCTTCAGACATCACAGATTTGGGGGAAATAAGTGGTGACTTATTTAGTGTGGGTTGCAGTGACAGAATGCCACAGACTGAATGGCTTATAAAATAAACTCAGGTTTATCATGGTTCTGGAGACTGACACGTTGAAATTAGGTTGCCACGATGGCAGGATTCTTGGTGAAGATCTTTTTTTGTATTCTTAACTGTCTACACTTTGTATTCTCACATGGCTTAGTGGAGAAAGATCCTCTTTATATAAGGGTACTAGTTCCATCAGGAGGGACTTCATCTTCCAGTCTAGTCCAAATTATGTCCTAAAAACCCCATTTCCAAATACCATCACATTGGGCATTAAGATTTCAATGAAATGGGCCTCTCTGGTGGTGCAAGGGTTAAGTCTCAGTGCTATCAAGCTCTGGGCTAGCCACTGTGGCCTCAGTTTGATCCCCACATATGGTGCAGCAGACCTCTCCTGTCTTGGCTGCTGCTCCCCTCAGCAGTGTATTTCGGTAGTTCTGCCTGTTTTGCTCCCCACTTTTTCTGTGGAGAGTCCTCTCACCCCCTGCCCCTCTGACCTAGATCCCGGTTCTTGTATGCATAAATAAATAAAAATAAATCTTTGAAAAAAAATTCCAAAGAAATAACTTTGTGTGGAGAGGCTACATAAGCATTTACTCCATAGCACCCGAGTAGTTAAATCTTTCAGAAACGTATCTCTGTTCAAGGAAAAAATGTTGAAGGAAACCGTTTGATTTGTCTCACTTTGACGGATGGAAAAATCTTTTTGCTCAAGTTTCTGTATGTGAAATCTCTGTTATAAACACTTCCAAGAAAGACTGTAGGAAGTTGACAACATAGGGTTTATAATTTGTCAGTCCCTTGGACAGAAAATGCTAACAATTCTCAAAGGGAAGCCAGTCTTTGCACATTAAAAAATGATCAAATAGGTAGAGTTGACAGGTAAAATACAGGCCGCCCACTTATACTTGAAATTCAGATAAAAAGTGATTATTTTATATGTTTGTCCCATGTAATGTTTTTATTTGCTAAATCTTATACCCCTATATAAGAAAGTAATTAACAAATTTATAGACTGTTATATTCTGGAGGCAAGCCATTATGAAAGGGGAGATTTCCATAGAAAATAATAGACACACTTGCAAATTAAATATTACTGACCTAGTAAAGTAAGAATTTTCATGGGAAGACTTTGAGATAATTGGCTAAAATAGTCAGCTGAGAAATATTATGGAACAAGAAAACTATGGCTATGGTAATTATAAAGAAATTTGCAAATGGTAATAATCAGTTTATAATTGACTAGAAAAATTAAATGTGGGCATGGTTCCATAAATGTACATAATTAGTGAAAATATTTCTTCCCATGAAGGCTTCATAAGAAAGTATCCCTAGGTAAGTGTGGATTAACATGTTATATTTAATGTTTGGTCTGAGCTTAAAAAGTCATATTCAGCAAAATCTCTACAGGTGATAAAACCTTTAGTCATGGGCCACTGTGACCTATAGAAACTATGTTGAAACATTAAATCATACTCTTGTTGATGCTGAATCTTACACATTTATTACTGTATTTCTAGATTAGTATCCTTACTGACATTATTTCTAGATTAGTATCCCATCATTATTTCAGTTTGAAAATATGAAATAAATTGAAAATACATAGACAAATGAAGAATTTTGACATTCATTTCACTATATGCTTGAGAATGTCCACCACCATTGGTTATGTATATAAAAATTTTGGTTCTCACTGAATGAGATAAAAATTTTTCTTAGTCTTTATCTTCAAGAATATTTTATA
>PVIJ01023014.1:0-15026 GCA_004024925.1 Scalopus aquaticus | reverse complement strand
CTACACCACAAGCATTGTTCCTCAGATGCTCTTTAACCTGGGGAGTTCCAAGAAGACGATCAGCTATTTGGGGTGTGCAGTTCAACTTTATTTCTTCCATACAATGGGGGGCGCAGAATGTCTGCTTTTAGCTCTTATGTCTTTTGACCGCTACGTGGCCATCTGCAAGCCCCTGCACTACACCCTCATCATGAATCGGCATCTCTGTGTTCTATTAGCATCCATTGTGTGGCTGACTTCAATCACCTATTCTGTCTCTGAGGCCACTGTCACATTACAGTTACCACGGTGTGGAGTCAATAAATTGGATCACTTGTTGTGTGAGATTCCAGTTTTGATAAAGATCGCCTGTGGTGAGAAGAGTGTTAATGAGATCACACTCTTCGTGGTATGTATTTTCCTGTTGGCTGTTCCGCTATGCTTAATTCTTGCTTCCTATGCTTCTATTGGACATGCTATATTTAAAATCAAATCTTCTGATGGGAGGAAAAAGGCTTTTGGGACGTGTTCCTCCCATCTAATTGTAGTGTTATTGTTTTATGGTCCAGGCATTAGCATGTACCTTCAACCACCCTCCTCCATCACAAGAGACCAGCCTAAGTTCATGGCGCTTTTCTATGGAGTGGTGACTCCTACACTCAATCCTTTCATTTACACCCTGAGGAATAAGGATGTAAAGGGCTCCATAGGTAACCTGGTAAAGAGCACTTTCACCTCCAAGAGATAGTCAGTAAACATGAAATTAAATTACTTAATGTTTACTTTAGGTATATAGGAGTTTCTCTTACATCTCATTTTGTCACATATTTTTCCAAATATTTTATGCAAAATATGTCCTATTTCTGATATAATATATAATGATATTAGGCAAGAATGATACAGGTTGCATGTACTAGTAAGGAGACTATTTATGAAGATGTATGAAAATAATTCTATTCTTATTGATATATACCAAAATAGTAACTGTGTTAAGCAGACAAAAAAGTAATAATACAAGTTATAGTAGAACTCATGATTTCAAAATAATCATAGAGTGTCATAGCAACCATTAATTTTATCACAATGTAACTTAAGACATTTTTCATTATTCACTACCTAATTGACCTGGTGGAAGTAGGCAATTTAGCTACACTATGCATTCAGTGTGAGAATTTCTGTATTTCAAAAATCAACCATGAATGTCATAAATTTTTCCACTGCAATTTATGCATGTGCTATTACTTCATCAAAAACTTAAACAGCTGTGTAATATTTTGTTACCATAATTAAATAAATTATCTTTGGTACTAAAGAATAAAAATACAGGTAAAAAGTGTATGATTTTTATTGGTCCTTTTCAATACAACCAAGAATATTCTGAATCACTGAGAGAACATTGATTGATATTAATAATACCTTGCTACCTGGAAACTTTTCCTTTCATAAATTAGAATAGCACATGAGTCTTTTAATACTGGAGAATAATCACTATGACAAAGAAATAGTTTTATTTCTGGAATGAAAGCTAACTTGATCACTCAAAAACAATTAGAATATATTTTGCTTGATATAAATTTTAGGTGCAAATTATGTCTAGAATCTTTATTAATGAAAGTTGTTTGTTTTGATTGTTATTTATTTTCTTACATTGTTGTTAATATTCAGACAGTATTTGATTTCTCCCCTCACATATAGTCCCTGCAGTTCTCCTACCACCATAGTACCCATGATCCATGACTGTCCCTTCTCCTCTTCCTTTCCCTATTTTGACCCTTTTCCTGCCCACTGCTGGATGTCTCAGAGCTATAGTAAGCTTGCAACTATGTCTTTTTTTCTGGCACTTTGTTCTCTATATTCCACATGTAAGTGGAATATCTGATAATCTCCTTTTTTCTTCTGACTTATTTTGCTAAAAATAAACCCTTCCAGCTCCATCCATTTGTCTTTCACAGATATCTGGGAGAGGCATTTTATCCTCAGGTGGATCACCCTGGAACTACAAAGCATGTTCTGCTTTGTGGTATTCATAGGTGCTATAATGAAAAACCTCAGCCAAGTTCAAGAAAAATCAATTAATCACAGAAAAATAGGTTCAGGATCACCAGAAAGATAACAGAAGCATAAAGAGGTATTCATTAAAGAGTTTGAGACTATAAAAATAAACCAAAGAAATATACTGGAAATGAGAACAAAAATGAATGAATTTAAAGAAAATCATGGAAAGCATAATTATTCCTCTAGCAGGGGAAGTAATTAGTGAAGTGGAATATAAAATGAACAAATGATTCATGTGGAAGAGTGAGATAAATAATATTCAGGAAAAATGAGGAAACTGTGAAAAATATCAAGCTCCAAGAGAAGAAACAGGATAAAGATAGCCATAGAAAGTAAAAAAAGAGTGGAAATGGAGCAGAGAGCCTATTTAAAGAGATAATAAATAAGAAATTCTCAACTTAAGGAACAAACTATCAACATCCAGGAAACAGATAGAAAACCTAAATTTCAAAATATAAAAATACCTGCACCAACACACATCATTCATACACAATGTTGTAAACTATGTCACCTCAATAAAAAAAAGCAACTAAGTGATAAAAATTCATTAAGGGCTACTAAAGTAATAAGTAGGTATTATACAAAAGTAGCACAGAAAGGTAATCATCGGAATTTTGAGCAGAAACTCTGTAAGCTGAGAGGCAGAGAGAGTAGAATGATATATTCACAATATTAAAAGGGTTTTAAAATGGGAAAATAAGGGTTTCCCCAGGCCCCTAAAACCTTATGAATTTCACCACCATGAAACGTGTACTACAAGAGAAAAAAAAAAAAAAAAAAAGAAAGAAAGAAAAAATAAGAAAAAGAAAAATACTGAAAGAGAAAAAAATACAAAAAAAATCCTTTGAGCAAGGTGATAACAGTTAAGAGGACAAGAATAGTTATAAGAACAAAGAAAAATTAATACTAATAATAGGAGGCAACAAGGAAACATTAAAGGAAAGAACAAAAGGGCAGAACCTGTTCTTGATATCTGCAAAGACTTTTAAAATCTTAATACAATCTTCATGATTGTCACAAAAGTAAAATCTGGAGCAGAGACCGAAGAAAAATGAAGAAATCAAGAGAACCACCAGGGAATACCATACAAATCGAAAGACAAAAGCACATGAAAAAAGAAAAAACATAAAATGAAAACAAAAGATGTTCTAGCAGTTATTAAATAGTATAACAATAATCACCTTAAAAGTGAATGATCTATACTCACCAAACAAAATAAATAGAGTTGCTGAATGAATTTTAAAGCAGAATCATCTATGATTCCCACATTAGAACTAAGATAAGCATAGACCCATAGGTAAGGACTGCAGTAAAGTCCAAGCCAATAATACAGAATAAAAGGCAGAAGTTACTATTATCATTTCTGATAAACTTTCAGCCAAAATAACAGGTAATAAGAGAAAATGTGGGCAATACATAAACATCAAGAAATCAATCCATTAAGAAGATATGACTAATATATATGCACCCCAAACATGTGCACCTAAATATGGGAAATAATTATTGACCGACATAAAGGGATACACTAAGAACAACAAGGTAGTGAAAGGAAATATCACATACTACAATGAGATCATCCAAAAAAATCTTTACATGGAAATAATGACTTTAAATAAAGTAAGTGATTAGACTGACTTAATAACCATGTACAGAGATTTACACTCCAAAAGAAGTTAGTACATATGAATGCACATGATTTTTTTCAAGGAGACATCATATGTTGGAACACAAAACAAGTCTCAACAATTATCTAAAGACTGAACTCATGCTAAGCATTGTTTCAAATCACAATGGTTGAACATAAAAATCAGCCATAAAAAGAGAACTGAGAAACTTCTGAATAACTGTTGGGTGAATGAGAATTGTTGGATCAAAGGGGAAAAAAAATTCATGAGAGCAACAAAATGAATGGAGAAGCTACCAGATCCTATGAGAGGCAGCAAAAGCAGTATTAACGGGTAAGTTCATAGTAATAAGGCCCAGATGTAGAAACAAGAGAAATCTAAAATAAACAAACTAAACTTGCATCTGAAGGAACTTGAAAAAAAAAATGAACAAATAAAACCAAATTTACCATAAAAATATTAAAAGTACCTCCAATAACTGCTGAAAAGGATATTGGAAATAGGGATCCTAATACAATGTTGGGGCAGTCATTTTGGTAAAACTTAAGAACTAACAATGGAAATAGCATGTGATTCAGCAATCCCAATTTTAGAAATTTATCCAAAGTTATTTCAACATCAACCCAGAAAAGCATATGTTCTACAATGTTTATCACAGTATATTGCAATAACCAGGATTTGGAAGCAATCTAAGTGTCCATGAATAGAGGAGGATAAAGAAGATGCGCTATATCCATACAAGGAATATATTTGGCTATATACTCTATGTACTCAGATCTGTTTTTTCTTCTCTTATCCTGTGCACCAGGATTCATTAGGCTCCCAGCCGCCAAAGAAAGATGTATCCTTAGTGTATTATTACTATCTTTGAGATCACTGTAATGATCTTCCATTGGATCTATTTAGATCTTCATGTCATTGAGTTTTTTTTTTAATCTCCTGGATAGCAGTATTTTCTTATTTAAAACTGCAATTGATACCTTCTGTTCATTGATTTATTTCATAGGTTATTAATTTGTTTTTCTAAATTTCATTGTATCTGTTTGATTAGCTTTTCCGTGTTCTCTTATTTTTCTTTGACTTTTGTGTTTGGATTCTGAAGAGTTATTCTCACCTTGAGATGGGCTCTCTTGAAATATCATATTTCCATGTGTTATATTTTTGTCTGCCTATTTTCATATTTGAGGTAAGTCTGTTTTATTATTGTAGTTAATATATTGAGTGTTTGACTATATTATTATTTATCTATTCATTAATTTATTTTGTTCTATACTCGCCTCTATGTACTCTGTTTTGTTTTGTTTTATTCTGATGCACCAGAATATGAAGATTTTGAAGGGATCCAGGTGTTGGTGTGGATAAGTTGGAGCAGAACTGACTTGTTTGTGGCACCCCCAGCTTTCCTCCTCTCAAGTAATGACTCAGCAGTCTCTGTACTCTCAGTACTCTCAGTATGCCTCTCGGTGTATGTACTGGTCCAGTGCATGAGAAAGGGGATGCAGATCAAAACTCATGCCCTCTGTTATCTATACTGGGTAATGAGCCTGTGTGTAGGGTACGAGCTCATCAACAAGGTTTCCCCACTTTCAAGAAAGTGCACCTCCATAGATATTTCATTTTCTCTCTCCAGGGGCCCTGGCTGAGCTGACTGCCATTGCACCAGTGTCATTTCCTCCATACCATGACAAACAGGTACCTCTTTCCACTCACCTCCTGTTCAATATGACATGAATTTCCTCAGTATCACCTTTGTTGATGTTTGGCAGGAATCTCTACTGACCAAAGGGTAATCAATGTTTTAGTATTTGAGAGAGTTTATATCTGAAAAATTTTCCTCTGGGTCACTGCTCCAGGAGCTGTAGCTCATGTAATACAGGTCCTGTGGTTGCCTCTGTCAGTGCCTTCACTGGCAGTGCCCTCTTGGCAGGACCTCCAACACTGTTTTCCAGGAACTACTGTGTCTGTTTTGCTACGAGGACCTTTCCAGAGATTCATATTTTCTGTGGAGGTTTACCCTGGCAGGCCTGTTTCCTGGTCTTGTCCAGGTTTCTAAAGGGCTACCATGGTGAGGTCAGCTAGCAGAAGCCTCCCAGGTTATACTGTGTGTTACTGAGGGCCTACAATCTTTGGGGCTGCTTCTGTTACCCTCTGCCAGAGGCTGAGGCCTATAGAAGCAGTATCTTGGGGAGTCTGCTTCATGTCAAATCCTGGAGTTGACTCAGGTCTGTCAAGGGCTACTGCCACCAGGATTGCTAATTAGTTTTCTGCTAAGCTACCTGAGTAAATATTTCATTGATCAATAACCACAAAAAATGAAGACTGAAAGTAGTAATTCAGAGACCTCACAATAAACAATAACTCTAACAATAAGCAGCAATAGCAAAAAATTCATGGGAAAATTAGATTTATAGAATTATCATATGTCATATATACATGTTTAATTTCTAAAATAAAATTAAACAAGAAAATATGGGAGGAAGGGAGAGTAATTCATAGAACTGTCCCTGAGGAAATCTAGATATTAGTTACTAGACAAAGATTTTAACAAGCTATTTTAAAATATGTTCAAAGAATAAAGGAAATCTTGTCTACAATACTAAAACTAAACCAAACTAAATTTTATAAAACAGTGTAAGTGCTATGTCTCACAAAACAGAGAATATATATACATATTTTTATTCAAAAGAAATGTACACTTTACAGTTCAAAAATACAGTGACTAAAATTAATGCCAGTGTAGGAGCTCAACAGCCCATTTGAACAGGTACAGGAAAGAACCAACAGAGATTAAAATTGGCCAATTGAAATTATCTAGTCTGAGTAACACAATGAAGAAAATAAAGAACACAGACTAAAAAAAGTGAGACTTTACCAAACATACCAACAAACACAACGTGATATTTCCAGAAGTAAGGGAGGGAGAGAAGGGGTCAAAAAATAATAATTAAAGAAATTATGACTGAAACTTTCCAAGTGTACCAAAATATTAGTTTATACATTTAAAGAAAGACAACAAATTCCACATAAGATAAGCTCTTAAAATCCACCATTAATTCCTGAAACTAAAGACAAAAAGATGAGCTTTCCTTTCTTTTTAAAATTGAGGTAACATTGATTTGAATATTGTATATGATGAAGAGGCACAGGGTCACACCTCAGATGTATGTCACCACACCATCCCGCCACCAAAGCACCCGTTGCCCTCCACCATAGTCCATATCATCACTCCCCATGATATTTTCACTCCTCCCCCTCTTTTATCTTCAATTTCATGGTAGAATTTCTAGGGCTTGTCACTGGTTTGGTTTTGTCCAATGCTTTGTTCTCTTTCTCTTCCATATATAAATGAAACCATCCAGTATTTATGTTTCTTCATCCAACTTATTCCACTTAGCATTATCCCCACTAGTTCTATCCGTATTGTCACAAATGGCAACAGTTCATCTTTTTACAACTGAATAGTTTCCCATTGTGTGTGTTAACTATATTTTTTCTAATTCCACTCTTATATTGTTGGACAATTGCTTTGTTTTTATATCTTGGTTAATGTAAATGCTGCAGTGATCACAGGACTACATAAATCCCCTCAAAACAGTGTTTTCTTTTTAAATTATTTGGTTAGGATACCTAGGATTGGAATTGTTGGATCATATGTTTTATTTTTTGGTATTTTGAGAAATATCCATACTGGATTAAGATAATGTGATATACATAAATAATACAATACTACTCAGCTATGAAAGAGGATATACTCACCATTTGCAACAACATACATGACCTGGACAGTATTATGCTAAGTGAAATGAGTCAGAATAAGAAAGACAAATACCGGATGGTTTCACTAGTATATGGAATATAGAGGAGCAAAACAAAGGAACTCTAAAACTAAACAACAACAAAATAAAACTGTCATAAAATTGATGCTACTAAAGGGGAGGGGGTTGGGGTGTTAGAACAAAGGAGGGGGGATCACAAGGAGCTCTAACAAAGAACAAATGGGTACTTTGATGTTGGTTGAGGTGAACCTATTCCCCTAATTTTATACATTGTTGTAAACCAATGTGATCTGAAAAAAAAAAAGAAAAGAAAAAAGAAAAAAGAAAAAGAAAGCAAATATAATATAATGGAGACATAAGAAGGCATTCATGGGCTATAGGCACATAACAAAATGTTCAACATCACTTTTCAAAAGGTAAATTCAAATCAAACCCATAGTGAGATAACCCTTCACATCAGGGGAATGGCCCATATCAAAAAGAATGAAACAAAAAGAATGGCGAAGATATGAAGAAAAGGAAAATCACATTGTTGGTGCTAATGTAAGTTGGTGCTGTTTCTGTGGAAATTTCTTCAGAAAATAACAATGGAACTCCATTATGATACAGCAACACCTCTGCTAGGTATTTACCTAGAAAATATGAAAAATCTAATACAAAATGTCTTATATACGTCTATCTTCATAGCAGCACTGTCTACAATTGCCAAGTCATGAAACCAACTTTGGTGCCCACTGACACTGAATGAAAATTCTCAATGGAATACATTCTCAATACATTCTCAATGGAATACAATTTGACTATTTAAAAATAAGGAATAGTTCCACTGTGGACAAAATGAATGGATAGTCATGCTAAGTGAAATAACTCAGAAAGTGAAAAACAGACATCAGATGGATTCACTTATTTGTTATGAATTAAAAAAAAAACCAAAAAACAACACTGGTAAAATACAGCAAAACAAATCTTAGACTTGTTGAAAAACTAACTAGTTACCTACCGAAAAGGATGAGAGAAGAGAGAGGTAGGGCTGAGGGAAGGAGGGAATAGGGCATTGCATGGAGGTTTGGTGGCTGGAGAGTGAGTTACGTGCACATGTGAAGGTGTGACATCCGAAGTTATATAGGAATGAAAGCAACTGAAAAATTTAATGACTAAGTGAATTATTTAATTTTTTCACTGTGCTATTTTTATTGAGGCAATGCTGATTTACAATATTGTATGACTCTGATGTACATGTCCACACATCTTCACATGCATGTTACCATATCATAACCATCATCAAAGCAACAATATTCTTCGCCTGAATAATATTCCTTGTGGAGAATTGTGAAATATTATCCAGATAAAGAAAAAAATAAGTCATTAAACCAGTAGATATTGAAGAACATTAAATATTACTAATTGAAAGAAGCCAATCTAAAATATCTTAGATATGATTCCAATCATAAGACATTTTTCAAAAGGCAGATCTATGGAGAGTAAATTAGTGGCTGTCAGCCTTAGAAAGAGAAAAATGGGTAGAGCACAGCAAATTTTTGTTATAGTGAAAATATTCCATATAACACTGTAATTGAGATATGTCTTCAAACATTTGTCAAAACCCATAGATTGTAAAACACAAATATTTAATTCTATACAAATTGTAAAGTATCTGTCAAAAGCATTTGGTAATCAAAATCAATTGACCAATTATGACAATATGTACCACACTTCTCTAAGGTATTAGGAGAAACTGTGTGTAGAGGGAAAAGGAATACACAGAAAATTTATACTGTTTCTTCTATGTAAACCTAAGCTTCTGTGAAGTCACTCATTCATTAATTTACAAAAGGAAGAGGACATAACAGACAAAAAACAACAACATGGTTAAACTACATGCTGTCTGTGAATGAGATTTATATTTAAAAACTCAGGTTGAATCTGAAAAAGCAAAATATATATTTCATTTAAAAAATAACCAAGAGAGCAATAGTGACTATGCTGATATCATAAAATACAGACATTAGAGTAATTGTTACTATAACCAAAGGACATTTCATAATGATAAAATTAGTCAATTCATCAGAAAATTTAATAATTATAAACTTGTATTCCCCTAGCAACAGAGTACCAAAAACATGAAGTAAAAGCCACATATTTTTTGAATAATGTATCATTTCAATAATAATACTTGCAGTCCAATACCCCACTTTTTATAATGGACATAAAACCTAAGCAAACTAACAAATAGAATATCTGAACAATATTATAAATAAACTATACCTAACAGACATCTATAGGACATTCCACCCAATAACAGGAAAATACACATATTTCTCTGTCCACATGGGCCATTTTACAGGATAGGCCATAAGTTAAGTCATCAAACCAGTCACAATAAATTCAAACTGATTCAAATAATTAATTATACCCTCTGACCACAGTGGAAATAAATAAGAAATCAATAAAAAATGTGAAACACATTTGTGGAATTTAAACAACGTACCCCTAAATGATAAGTGGCATAGAAAAATCATAAGGGAAATTATTAATTAATTTCAGGAGAAAGAAAACAGAAATACAATGTACTAAAACTTCTGGAATGATGCAAAAGTGTATCACATAAAGGTGTTAAAAAACTTCCATTATTGATTTGTTAGTTTATCTCGCATAAAAAACATGTTTAAAAATCAAATGATATAATACTCATAAAATGATCATCTTATTTTTGAGCATTAAATAACCATTATATTTTCACGATTAGTTTATCTTAGTTTATAAATCGATAATATGCCATCTATGATCCCAGTAGACAGCATACAGTACACTCCAACTGGGAAAATGAGGGAAGTTTAAAAAAGAAAGGATTTACAAAGATGTGGGAAATATTTTGCAACACCTACAAGGGATTTATGTATGTGAACTGTGTATTCACTATCCGGTATCTAGCAAAAATAGGGATCCTGTGATAAACTCAAGTCCTGAAGTAGCACAGGGAGAAATAGAACTGGAAACAAGAGAGAGAACCTGTACAGAGCTACCCTCAGGAGATTTAACCTTTGATTGAGAAATATAGATAACTTCATATGTACCAACTGAGCACAAACTAAGGAAAAAATACCCCAAACTTGTCTTCTTCTTATCTGATTTTTCAGCTGGTAACTACAGTTGACTAAACACAACCAGAAGCTACAAATCAATGAATTCTCTTGAATCAGACATTTGAGAAATAATACAGGAGATAAACATATTTTGGAGAAAAAATAGTGGATCTGGGGTGAAGGACGTGTGTGAAAAATATCCATCATGTGTATACATGGAATGATACAGACCCATGTGATACTTGATACCTTTAGGGATGAAGAGGGATTACCGACCTTAGGAGGAAGTTGCCAAAAGGCACCTCTTCATTTGCAGCTTCTGTCTGGTGCATTTGAATTTGTTTTGCAAAATTATTTGCTAGTGAGTTATGTGTGAATTTTTTAACTTGTTTATATGCAGATAAGTAATATTGTGTGGTGTATATGTGTATGTATGTATGAGAGAGACAGATGAACACTCAGACTTTTATTCAGAATTTATTGAATATTTTGATCATTTCATTTTAAATGTTACTAGATTCTATTGCATGAAAAGACAGCTTATTATTTTTCTCTTCTTATCTTACTTTTGTGGTCTTTTAATGTAAGAGCTAATGATAATTTTTGTATGAGATATTCTGCAATCTAGCAATGTATGATATTCAAGGAACTCACATTTAAATTTTGCATATTAATTCAAATTAACCTTGATCTATTTTTATCTTATTTAAAATTAGTGTCCAGTGGATTGAGAAATCAAAACAGTTTATTTTACAACAAATCTAAAAATAGAAAAGGCTTGTCACCAACCTCAAATTGGTAGGTAACTAATTGTACTTAAGAAGTACTTCTACAGAGAACTCAGCTAACTCATCTGGGAAAAGCATAAATGTTCTGTTTGAAACAATGCCCAGGAGTCTCAGGTATATAAAATAACTAGTACATTGAAAGAACCTTGGTATTATTAATTATCACTTTCTTAACCTATGCTTTTATTCTCTTTGGCACCTTTGTATCAATGAGAAACATAGTTTTTTAAGTTATTTCTTACTCAACTGTGTACTACAGATTCTCCATTCTCTGAACATTTGGAAGATTTACGTGTTCAAAATTTCTTTTTACTGGATGACTGTTATCAAAATAAGGTAAAACAGGTATCTTAAAAGCCATTCATTCTTAGGAAAATTGGAATGTGTGCACATCAGAGTATGTGACATACATAACATTTCATTTCTGATAGACTTTTCTATAGTTTGGAAATATTTACTTTGGGGAGTCAGAAAAAACAATCAAACTTCTCTTTGTAATTATTCTTTCTGTCTACCATTTATTTATATTGTTTAATCTTTCCAATCTTTCCTGTTTAATCTTTCCAATCTTTTGTTTTATTTACTTTTATTGAGGTAACATGGCTTCATAACACTGTATATGTATCTGTGTATAACACTGTATATTCAGACCTTTGCAAATGCATGCTATCACTCCATGCCCATCACAAAAGCACCAAAAATCTTCCAAAATAAAATTATTTAAATTTCAACACATACTACCTGGCAGATGTTAAATACCTAAAGTAGGTAGTCTTTATCTAATCATATGAAATCTTAAAATACATGATGAAAATTGATGAGCTGATCTGTCAAATGTTTTATATATTCAGTTGTTTTGGTCTGAGATTAAAGAATCTTTTTTTCTTCTATGCAGCTATAAAGCACAATAAATATGAATAAGACAATGTGTGATAAGTTGTCTATAAGTTCCACTAGAATTAACATGTAAATGAAGATACAAAGGATGAATCAAAAGAAATTCATTCTGGCACTTTTTAAAATGATTCTAAACATTCACAATTAAATAGATTTAGGTATAGATAGACATTGTGACCAAAAAAATCACTGGAAGTAGAAAATCCAAATGTTATGGAATCCAAGAGTCAAAAGTAATGAAATATAATAATGACAAGAAATTATTAAAGATCTAGAATAGAATTATAAATCTTAACCATATATCAAAAGCACATGAAATTGATTAGGACACATATTGTAGTAAATTCTAGGAAACTATATAGGGAAAAAAAGAGACTCTGATTTCTTCACCATTCACAAACCACAGTATTCTTGTAGGAAAAATAATATAAATTTAATAAGACTGCTAAAGCATACTTTACTGAACACTGTCATTATTTATATAGAGCAAATTATGGAACAAATCTTAGAGGATCAAATCTAAAATTATTGTTTAAAAATTGAACATATTCCATGGTAGACAAACCTAGAAGGTGAGTATAAAGATGTGAAATGAATAAACAATAGATGTGTTTATGGTGCAATTATTTAATTATGCGGGTAGATAACAATTTTTGGAATATTTATTTAGCAACAAAAATAATTCATTCCATGTTTTTTTTCATATCTCATCTAAAAATGTATTTTTTACCCAAATCAGAGCTTAGGTCATGATGTAGAGGACAAACTCACTCAGAAACACATGCCCAATAATATAAATGTTTTCTTTGAAATATTGAAACTCTGAATTTATTGTCTCATTATCTCACTATGCCATTTAAGGAATTGAATCAATTGTTTTTTGATCATCAGGACCTCTCCAGTTATTAGCAGACAATAGAAATAGATGATCAACAATATCTGAATATATAGACACTAAAATTTCATTTGTAATACGATTCAGGTTGGGTATTAAATGATTTTATGGTTTAAAATATCTTACTGCAGTTTTTGCATACAGGATTTGGCATCATTAAAGATTAGCGGTAATAATTATTACATTATCATAATATTGCATACTTCTGACCAAAGGGTTATGTATTATCAATGGTACATATTCTTAGACCCCTGAGTAGTTTTGTGTTACTGTACAAGATGACTTTGAGAATTTAGTGAAATGGATTTGTTGACTAAAATAATGTAAATATTACTCTAATCCTGCTAATTGACTGGTAGGATGACTCAGAAATTTGTCTCTTTGATGCACTATTTTAACTTCCCGTATGGAGATCCCTCATCTTATAGAAGATTGCTGATTTTATTAAACATTCCTCACCACTAAAGGAAAAAAACAAAAGTGCAAACAAAAACCTTATTACCTAATAACTGTTCAAAACATTGTTTTAGTCAGTTAATTGATATCATCATTATGATATGCCTTTTAGCTAAAATATTTTTCAATGTAGCATATACTGAAAATGATTTGTCAGTCTCAGGTACTGAACTGCAATGTTGACTTTCCTGCTGAGACTTGTCTTCTGGAGTTAAAAGATGTATTGGTAGTGGCTACACAAATCAATGAAGTGCATTACTGATAACTCCAAGTTCATACACAGTAAAGTTAACAAAGATGCTTTCGTGAGTAAAGGAAAATCACTACAACACTACTACAATAGGACAATAATGTTATATTAAAATTTAGCATTAAAAATCAAATGCCCAGTTTGAATAAAGTACAAATTTGAATGAAGTAGTTTATGCAAGGAAAAAATATAACCTCTAAAAAACTTTTTGATATGGGTGAACAGGACACATTCAACTGTCTGTTTATACTTCAGGAACATGAAAATGTTTAATTTCTAAATTCCAAATTTCAAAGATGGATATGTTTGAATATTACCTTTTTACTCCTCATAAAGATGATGTTATTTCAGCTATTATAGTTCAATCTTGATAGGCTTCTCTTAAGAGTTTTTATAGTTACATGTTTTCTCCTCTTTATTCTACTACTTTGACTTTTCCTAATATTTCTCTAATGCTTTGTAGCAGTGTTTCTGAAAATAAACCATTTGATTCCTGGGTGTTACGTGGCCTGGACAAAAGAACAGATAAACTGCAGCTAATGCTCATTTTAATATCCTTGTCAAATGATTTTTAATGCACACAAATCAGTTTGAAAACCATTACTTTGTTGTCTTCAAAATACAGACTCATTCACTTTTCATTTGATCCTCACTGTCACCCACAAGGACAGTTATTGCCATCTTTATTATACAGAAGAAAAAATTCGGTTTCAGAATAGTTAGGTTTCTTGTTCAAAGTAACTTTCTTTAATTTGTACTGTCACAAGGAAAGCCAAGTACCCATTGTCCAGATATTCTTTATTATTTCCTCCACAAGTTACTGTGTCCCCTTTGCAATGATCAATGTATAATTATGTTTTGTCATCTCAATGCTTCCTTCCACCAATTCCTTACTGCAGGTGAAAAGACTTGAAGATGCAATTAATTAACAAAAGCTACCCTGAGGAGTTTATTCTACTAGGTTTTGCAGATCGTCCTTGGCTAGAACTTCCTCTCTTCTTTATTCTTCTTTTAATATACCCCTTGGCCATGATGGGGAATATAACCATCATTCTGGTGTCCACGTTAGATCCTCGCCTGCACAGCCCCATGTATTTCTTCCTCACTAACCTCTCCTTTTTGGACATGTGCTACACCACAAGCATTGTTCCTCAGATGCTCTTTAACCTGGGGAGTTCCAAGAAGACGATCAGCTATTTGGGGTGTGCAGTTCAACTTTATT
>PVIJ01023013.1:0-15026 GCA_004024925.1 Scalopus aquaticus | reverse complement strand
GCTCAGGCAGTGGAGAGTGAAGCAGGTGGGGGCTGGGCTGGGTAGTATCAGGAGGGGCCGGCAGAGGGGAAGGGGTGTCTGAGGGCACATGGGGAGGGGCTGAGCCCACACCCACCCAGTGCGGCCGGGCAGACAGGGAATGGACAGAGACTGACCGGCGCTGGGCCCTGGTAAAGGTGGGACAGGCCAGGGGAATCCTGCAGGGGGAGGAGCAGCAGGGCAGTGATGTCACAGCAGTGACATCAGAGGTCAATGCCCCAGTCAGGCCCAGGAGGTGGCTGACTCAGACCCCCTGAGCCAGGAGCTGGCAGGACTACGCCGCAATGGACTCCAGGCTCCTGTGCTGCGCGGCCCTGTGTCTCCTGGGGGCAGGTGGGCCGGGACCCTGGGGAGCTGTGGGGCTCAGCTGCCCGGTCTCAAGCTGCCCCGGTGAGGGCTGAGCAGGAGGCTGGCCTGGCTCTGCCTCAGCTCCTGTCTGTCTCCTCCCACAGGCCCAGGGGAGGCTGAAGTCACGCAAACCCCGAAACATCGGGTCACAGCGAAAGGAGAGACTGTGACCCTGAGATGTTCCTATGAGACTGGACACCAGTCTGTGTACTGGTACCGGCAGGCCCCGGGCCAGGGCCCCCTGTTCCTGTCTCAGTATTACAATGGGAATGAGAGAGAAAGAGGAGCCACCCCGAGCGATTCAAAGTCCAGCAGTCCAGCGACCAAGACTCTAATCTGACCATGCCCTCCGTGCAGCCGGGGGACTCGGCCCTGTATCTCTGCGCCAGCAGCTTGGCACAGCCCCGCAGGAGCCGCAGCCCGGAGCACAAGAACCTCCTGCCCTGCTCAGGAAGGCGGGGGGGTGGGGGGCGGGGTGCAGCCGAGGCTCAGCCCTGGGGTTTGGGGGAGGACAGCGTCTGGGGCCCTGTGTGTGATAGGCTGGGATGACGTGAGGAACAGCCAACACGCCTATTGTTTTACCTATTTTAGTACCTGTGGGGAAGTGTCCTTAACTGGGTCTGATTTCAGAACTGAAGCAGGAAGGAACCAAACTGAGTCTATTTCTCAAACCAGCGCTCCCCAGGCGACTGGCCTGGACTCTCCCCTCTTCGGGCTTCCCCTTCCGGGTGCAGATCCGCCCCACGGGGAGATCAAGCATTTTCCTGATAATCATGACATCAGTCAGCAGGTACATGCAGCTTATTTATACAGGCGGTTGTATCCGGCTTATTTATACACCTGCGGGGAAGTGGCTTGACCAGGCAGCTCCCGTGATTGGGCCTCAGGGCTCCCTCAGCCCCGTGTTTGC
Source organism: Scalopus aquaticus (assembly GCA_004024925.1). Classification (NCBI taxonomy): domain Eukaryota; kingdom Metazoa; phylum Chordata; class Mammalia; order Eulipotyphla; family Talpidae; genus Scalopus; species Scalopus aquaticus. Next base: position 13,729 of record PVIJ01023013.1, on the reverse strand, counting down.
TGACTTAGCACACCCAGCACAGGAGCTGGCGCCCCAGGGCCCGCACACCCCAGGACCTCAGAGACCCCAGGTCACGCCTCGGGGCCGGCCGCGCGGTCTGTGGGGACGAGGCTCAACCTGACTCGGAACACGGAGGTCACAGCCGCCTCTGCGCTGACGCGGCCTCTCGGAGGGGTCCGTGCCGGGCGCCCCGTGGGCCTGTCTCAGCATCAGCGGGACAGTCGTTCTGCTCAGGGACAGTCCGTGGCACAGAGAACAATTCCCACTCGCCCTGGGTCTGCCCCTCCCCTGACCCCCTCGCCCACCCGTGCTCCTGCGGCAGGGGCCCTGTGAGCTCTGGCACCCACCGTCTCCCCAAGAAGGGCAGTGACCGGTGAGGGGTGTCTGCTGTGGCTGCCCCTCCGCAGTGGGCAGGGCTCCGGGGCAGGACGGTTCCTGCTTTCGGGCCCGTGCCCAGGGCAGTGACTGATGTGACACAGACATGAGTGTGCAATGTTGACTCTCCTGCCCTGGGGCTTGGGGAGAGGACAGCAGGGACCCACAGAGGGTGGAGGGACAGACGCGGGACGGGACACTGAGAGGCCAGGAAAACCCTGGATAATTTGGCCCTCACCCACCATAGAGCTCATCAGGATCCTGCACACAGTTTTTTCTAAGTTTCAAAACTACAGAAATAATCCGATGAATAGACCAGTGTCTATTGTGACAAATAGTGCAGCAGGAGAAATAATATAATGTTTCCTGCTGTCAAAGAGGTGGAGCCCAGGCAGAGCCTCTGACAGGCGCTGGGTCCCTGAGCCCACAGACCCGCCCCTCACTCTGCTCTGGGGCTCTTCTCATTGGGGGGCCCGGGAGGGCGGCGCCGCCACATTGGCCTGGGCCAGGGGTGCTGTGACAGCTCAGATGCTCCCTGCTCCCCACTCCCCTCTCAGCACCCACAGCCCCGCACCCTCAGGTCTGCCCCTGCCATGCGAGTCCCCCTCCTGTGCTGGGGGCTCTGGGGGCTCCTGCATGCAGGTGAGTCCTGGGCAGGACCCTTTCCTGGGGCACGTTCAGGGGCTCAGGGCTCAGCCTTTCCGTGGTGTCTGCGGCTCCGTCAGCTTCTCCCTGCCCACAGGTGCGGAGAAGTCTGGGGTCACTCAGAAACCCAGATTCCTGGTCCTGAGGACTGGACAGCGCGGGACCCTGAATTGTGACCAGGATAAGAACCATGACCGCATGTACTGGTATCGGCAGGACCCGGGGCTCGGGCTGCGGCTGATCTATTACTCTCTGTATGCTGGTTCCAAAGAGGAAGGAGACATCCCCGAAGGGTACAGCGTCTCCAGATCAAACAAACCCAACTTCTCCCTCACGCTGGAGTCTGCCGCCCCCAACCAGACATCTGTGTACTTCTGTGCCAGCAGTGATGCACAGCGCTGCCGGCCCAGCTGCTCTCTGCACAAGAAAGCGGGGTCCTGCACCCCGGGACTCAGCGGAACCCTTGGCTGGCGGTCAGCCAGGGAACCCGGAGCGCTGGGGTCCCTGCAGGCCGTGTGCACCCGGGACTGAGTCACACCCACAGCAGTCTCAGCCTCCCCACCGGATCCGAGCCCCTGGTGCAGATGTCTCCATGGCTGTTGATTTATCTTGCACAGCTCACCTGGCCTCTCTGCCCCACCCCCATGTCCCTCACCTGTGTCACCTCTTACCTCTGAGACTCGGTCTGTTTCCCCACCTGGACGGGCCCTCCCTTCCAGAAGAGGCTCCCTCCTGCTGTGCGCAGCTCACCCCTCTCCTGCTCCCCGGGAGCTCTCCCCCTCTGGGGCTCTCAGCCTCCTAGAGAAGCTGCCTGTGTGTCTGTGCCCTTCGTGGGTGAGTTTAGGTCAGGGGGAGGTTTGCAAACCTGTCTGGTTTGCAGACTCAGCTAGATTTTAACCCCATGAACGGGATAAAATGACTGCACTTAGCACATGTGCCTTAGAGAGAGGCCTGGAGAGAACGGTGATGGAGAATGGGGGAGCGTGCTGGGATGGCGGGGTGAAGGACAAGCACTGGCTGGACAGGGACTCGGTCACAGAAATGAGCAGACCCCCCATACCTGGCTGACCATATAATACATATGGACCATATATATGGGGACCATACAATGGGGGCCATATACAGAGAGCCGCCTGAGCAAATGGTGCTGGGTAACTGGAAGGTCACACCAAAAAGTACGAATTTCTATCCCTCTCTTATTCCATACACCAAACTGAACTCCAAATGTATTAAAATTTAGATCTATAACCTGCAATGATAAAATGTATCAAAGAAAACATTAGTGAAGGCCTCCCCGGTGGCGCAGCGCTGCGCTGTGGAGCTCTCGGCAGCGGCGACGCGAGTTCGACACCCAGCCGGGGAGAATCCCACATGGCGCGGCAGACCTCTCCTGCCTCGCCCGCTGCTCCCCTCAGCAGTGTGTTTCTGATCTGCCTGTTCTGCTCCCCGCTCTGTCTCTGGTGAGCCCTCTCGCCGCCCCACGCCTCTGGCCTGTACCCCAGCTTGTATGTATAAATAAAAAAAAAATCTTTAAAAAAAAAAAGAAAACATTAGTGAAATGTCCCATCAGATCATGGAGCATCAGACGGTGGACATCAACCAGAAAGATGTATTTGGCCCTCAAACACTATAGTTAGGGAAAGGAAAGCAAAATCATACCATTAGGCTTTTACATGATAAAAAAAAATATATAGTGCATGAGACTAAAAAGACATGCAACAGAATGGAAGCAAATATTTACAAAATCTGAACAGAAATGGACTATAGACCTACAAAAGACCTATAAGAACAGATACAGTTCAATAATAGAAAACCAAACAAACCAATTCATCATTAGGCAGCAAGTAGGAGCAACAAACATCGATGATGTCACACGTGTGTGGAATATCGAGAAATGAAACAAAGGTTCAGACGAAGAAAACTTTTATTTTAAAGAACTGGAGTGTAAGCCAGAGGTGTGGGGGTGAGAGGACTCACAGAGACAGAGTGGGGAGCAGAACAGGCTGACTGACTGAAAGACACTGCTGAGGGGAGCAGTGCGGACACAGGAGAGGTCTGCTGCGCCATGTGGGTCAGCTCCTGGACTGGGCATCATACTCTTGCTGCAGTGGCTGGATGACAGTGACTGGTGACAGCTTGATAGCTCTGAGGCCTTAACCCCTTTGCCACCAGGGAGGCCCTGAAGACAAACTTTAAAAGGAAACTTGCAAGCTGACCATAGACTGAGGCAAGCAGAAGGGGAGGAGGAGGAATGCGAAATCGGGGAGGCGGGCTGAGGACACAACCCACTGCGGTGGAGGATGTGGGTGCTGAGGTGGTTTTAATGGATGCGTAAAGGCATGAATGGAGAGTGGGGAGGATGGAAGGGCTCAGGGGGCAGAGGAGGTGGGAAACCAGAGAGGTGGATAAAGAAAGAAAATGTCAGAACTAAGCAGTAAGCTGATGATGTGGGAGCCCACTGGACTTAGGACAGAACTTGATGCAAGGACATGATGTCCTGGGGTTTTTGTACCTTAGCCCCTGCTTACCAGGCCTGCGCTCAGAGGGATGGATGTAAACCAGGCCTCTCAGGCCAGGCATCGTGGGTGTGGAAACTTCCAAATCACAAAGGGACACGTTGTTTTACCAGAAAGAGTATGGTCTCCACATGGAGTTCTGGTATTTAGGAGATCTTCTGAAGCTCTGGAGGATACCTGTTCAGTGGGGAATTGACTTTCAGATGCTGAGAGCAAGTGTCCGTCTCAGGTGGACCTGCCCTCCTTATTGCTGACAAGGTATTCACTTCAATTTTATAAATTCAGAAGAAATATCAAAAGTAGAGAGCCCACTTTATAAACACACTATCTGCATTTGATGAAAATTAACTTGAATGAAGGTGCAGAAAAGTTGGCTCTGCAGAAGGAAGGGTCTGTGTGGGGGATAAAGTGTGTCCAGGCTGCTCCATTTGAGCTCATCAGGCCCTGTCTCTATGGCCAGAATTATTCTGTCTTCTCTTGTCGTCTTGCTTACTGCCTCTCGAAACAAACATTATTATATTGAAAGACAAAGACAATGGCCACTGTGGATTAGAGTTAAGTCCTAAGTCTGCCAATAGAAAAGCCAGCACGTGGAGGGCCTGGAAGGGCTGTCCTGACAGATGAGAGAAATCAGTGCGATTGTGGGCACTGGCCACTGGGAGGCGCCGTGGGCCCACAGAGCTGCAGAGCCCTGGGAGGAGCCAGCTATGACCCAGGGGGTGACATGTGACACAGGCCTGTGTGGGGGTGGGCCCAATAGTCCTGGGACACCTGGAGCCAGGGACTCCTGTGCCCAGGAAGTGGACCTGGCCTTGAACCTCAGTCTGCACCAAGGAGGCAGCTCCCTGCACCTGCACAGGAAGCGGAGGCTGAAGGAGTGGGAGTCACTCAGGGCAGGAGGGGCCGGCAGAGGGGAAGGGGTGTCTGAGGGCACATGGGGAGGGGCTGAGCCCACACCCACCCAATGCGGCCGGGCAGGCAGGGAATGGACAGAGACTGACCGGCGCTGGGCCCTGGTAAAGGTGGGACAGGCCAGGGGAATCCTGCAGGGGGAGGAGCAGCAGGGCAGTGACGTCACAGCAGTGACATCAGAGGCCAATGCCCCAGTCAGGCCCAGGAGGTGGCTGACTCAGACCCCCTGAGCCAGGAGCTGGCAGGACTACGCCGCAATGGACTCCAGGCTCCTGTGCTGCGTGGCCCTGTGTCTCCTGGGGGCAGGTGGGCCCCGGCACCCTGGGGAGCTGTGGGGCTCAGCGGCCCGGTCTCAAGCTGCCCCGCTGAGGGCTGAGCAGGAGGCTGGCCTGGCTCTGCCTCAGCTCCTGTCTGTCTCCTCCCACAGGCCCAGGGGAGGCTGAAGTCACGCAAACCCCGAAACATCTGGTCACAGCGAAAGGAGAGACTGTGACCCTGAGATGTTCCTATGAGACTGGACACCAGTCTGTGTACTGGTACCGGCAGGCCCCGGGCCAGGGCCCCCAGTTCATGGTTCGGTGTTACAGCGGGAAAGAGCAAGAAAGAGGAGCCATCCCTGAGCGATTCAAAGTCCAGCAGTCCAGCGACCAAGGCTCTAATCTGACCATGCCCTCCGTGCAGCCGGGGGACTCGGCCCTGTATCTCTGTGCCAGCAGCTTGGCACAGCCCCGCAGGAGCCGCAGCCCGGAGCACAAGAACCTCCTGCCCCGCTCAGGAAGTGGGGGGGGGGGGTGCAGCCGGAGGCTCAGCCCTGGGGTGGCAGAGGGAGGACAGTGTCTGGGGTTCGTGTGTGTGTGTGTGTGTGTGTGTGTGTGAGTGAGAGAGAGACACACACACACACATACACACACAGAAAACAAAAAGGCAAGAAGTTTTCACTGTTTAGGTGTCTGAGGGGAAGTCACCTTCCCAGGCCCGTATTTCAAACCATGGAGCAAGACATCAACCTCAGGTCTGTTCCTCAGTCCCTGCCCTCCCCACAGGCCTGGCCCCCACCTGGCTTCCTCTCTGGGTCCACATTAGCTGGTCTGGGAAGGCCATGCTTTCATAGGGATAGCCCCAACTTTCACCCTGAAAACCTCAAGGACCCTATGACATCAGGGTGAAAAAGATGCCCTCGGACCCTTCCTTGAGACACAGAAGAAAGACAGGGTCCGGCACTGCAGCTTCGCGTGGCCCCGGTACGCCTGGCTCTGCGGGAGGCAGTGTGGGCAGGAGCCCCCAGAGAGACCCCCCCAGCTGCAGAAATGGAACTTGATGTCTGCAAGGCAAGTGCAGCCCCCCACACGATGCTGTAGCCATTAGTCACTCGTTACACTCCTTTATTCAACATTTTATGTCCCCTATTGTGTTAAGATTCTGTAGCACATAAAATAGAAAATGAAAATAAAATAAGTGTTTCTGGGCTTTGAGAGTTTTAGGATCTGCAATACCAAATGCTCAGTATTTAAATGAACTATTTGGCTATTTCTTTTTAAAAAAAATTATTTTATTTATTTATGCGTACAAGCTGGGGTGTAGGCCAGAGGTGCAGGGGTAGTGAGAGGACTCACCAGAAACAGAGTGGGGAGCAGAACAGGCAGAGCGACTGAAGTACACTGCTGAGGGGCGCAGCCTAAGACAGGAGAGGTCTGCTGCGCCATGTGGGAAGCTCCCTGGCCAGGATTGGCTGCAATCTGGTGATAGCTGCAGACTTAACCCCTGCGACACCAGGGAGGCCCTATTTGGCTATTTCTGACCTAGTCACCAGCCGTGCTGGTGCAGCTCCATTGCAGACGCACTTGCTGAGAATAGTAATATGCTTTACTGGGTCAAGATGTTTCAGGTAGAAGACTCAAGGTAGATGATGGTGTAGCTTAACGATAATTGGCTGCACAGCCTAAAGGTACTCAACTAAAAATGTTAATTAACAGAGTGAAACAAGAGGCAAATGCAATTACTGCTTCATTTTAAAGATGAGGAAATTGGCTTTTAATTTAAATAACATGAACAAATCAAGTGGCACTAGAATGCGGAAGTGACAAAAAGCTGAGCTCCGCTCGCCCTGCTTCGGAGCCTGCAGTCTCTTCAGGCAGAAAGTCCCAGACACAGATGTGGAACCTACTCCTCGCCCAGGGCAAGGTCTGAGACGTGGTTATATCAGGCGCCTCTGATTCTGCTTCAGTGTCTGTGTCCTTCATTCAGCTCCTGGGGGTGCTGCCTCACCAGCCCCAGGAACTGTGATTATCCCCAGAGACTGAACATTGGGAGGTGACCTCATTAGAGCACGATCATGGAAGCTGATAGCTGCATTATCTGCCGGGGACTCAAACATTATTAAGAATATGCAGATCACAAGGCCCAGCACTGAACAAACTGCAGGGTGTGCCTAATTGGGGGGTTCCGTGCAACAAGATGGGGCTACTTTGAGCTGCGTTGTATTATTACTCAAGTAGGCACTCATCCTTCTCAAGAAGACATCTCCCCTGAAATGAGGTCTCAAATAATCAGATGAATTTCCATTCACCCCTCTCCCAATCCCTCGTCCACCCGTGCTCCCTGGGGCAGGGGGACCTGTGAGCTCTGAGCACCCACTGTCTCCCCAAGGAAGAGCAGTGACCGGTGAGCTGTGTCTGCTGCGGCCGCCCGTCAACTCCCAGGCAGAGCTCCGGGGCGGACGGTCTCCTGCTGCCCAGGCCAGTGCCCAGTTCAGCGACTGATCAGACACAGAGGAAATGAGTGTGAAATGTTGATGACCCTGCCCTGGGGCTTGGGGAGCAGACAGCAGGGACCTACTCTGGGTGGAAGGAGGAAGCAGGACGGGTGTTACTTAAATTTCAAACAATAGGGCCACTGGCTGTTGGCAGCGGTGACGCGAGTTTGACACCCGGCCCGGGAGAATCCCACATGATGTGGCAGACCTCTCCTGCCTCACCCGCTGCTCCCCTCAGCAGTGTATTTCTGATCTGCCTGGTCTGCTCCCCGCTCCGTCTCTGGTGAACCCTCTTGCCGCCCCACGCCTCTGGCCTGTACCCCAGCTTGCATGTATAAATAAAAAAAATAAATCTTTAAAAAAAAATTTTTTCAAACAATATTGGGAGCATCTGGGACACAGAAGATGTAAAAATCACCAGGATAACATCAGGATTTTTTCTAAAAGAGAAAACCACAGAAAATCTAGATGAAAAAAGTCAATGTATTGTGAAGAGTTACACCCCTTGAAGCTATAAACTGCTGAGGGAGAGCTCGGAACCCCTTGGGAGACTTAGACTCAGGTGCGGCTCCTCCCCTCTGCTCCTCTCTGGCCACATCTCACTGGGGGGCCCTGGAGGGCGGGGCGCCGCCACATTGGCCTGGGCCAGGGGGGCTGTGACAGCTCAGACGCTCCCTGCTCCCCACTCCCCTCTCAGCACCCACAGCCCCGCACCCTCAGGTCTGCCCCTGCCATGCGTGTTCCCCTCCTGTGCTGGGGGCTCTGGGGGCTCCTGCAGGCAGGTGAGTCCTGGGCAGGACCCTTTCCTGGGGCACGTTCAGGGGCTCAGGGCTCAGCCTTTCCGTGGTGTCTGCGGCTCCGTCAGCTTCTCCTTGCCCACAGGTGCGGAGAAGGCTGGGGTCACTCAGAAGCCCAGATTCCTGGTCCTGAAGAGAGGAGAGAGTCAGAACCTGAGTTGTGTCCAGCATATGAACCACGACTACATGTACTGGTATCGGCAGGACCCGGGGCTCGGGCTGCGGCTGATCCACTACTCATACGGCATCAACGACAATTACAAGGGAGACATCCCCGAAGGGTACAGCGTCTCCAGATTGGAAAAACGCAACTTCCCCCTCACGCTGGAGTCTGCCGCCCCCAACCAGACATCTGTGTACTTCTGTGCCAGCAGTGACGCACAGCGCTGCCGGCTCAGCTCCTCTCTGCACAAGAAGGCGGGGTCCTGCACCCCGGGACTCAGCAGAGCCCTTGGCAGGTGGTAAGCCAGGGAACCCGGGAGTGCTGGGGTCCCTGCAGGCCGTGTGCACCCGGGGACTGAGTCACACCTGTGGTGCCCCTGGGAGCAGGTGTCTGCGGGGCTGCTGAGTGATCATACATGGCTCACCTGCCCTCTCTGCTCCTTGGCTGATGTGGGAACTGTCTTTTGCTTCTCTGCTCATCTCCTTGGACAGGGGCTTATCTCCTCCGGGATCTGTTGGCTCATCAAAGTGAGATGGGGGCCGGGGGGCCGGCCTGCCCTATGGCAGGAACGAGTGACCCTGCTGCAGAGGGGTGCCCCTTCGTGGAGCCCCTGCCCCAACAGGGACAAGCAACCCCAAACACACCTGACACAGGGGAGGACAATCCCCGACTGTCCTCCCCCCTCTGACCCCAGCCACCCCCGTGAGCCCCTCAGACTCTGCACCCACATCTGCCCAGTCCAGGGGGCCGAGCCCCGGCCTCCTGTGCCTCGGGCGGACCTGAGCTCCCGGCCAGCTCCCCGCTCAGGCCCCGAATCCTCCTGACCCCACCCGCCTGCGGGTTAAGTCACGATCCTCACAACATCCTGTCTCTGAGATGAGAGCTGGGGCCGCAGGGAGATGGGAATTTTACTCTGAGGGGGTCGGAACTAAATAGGAAACTGATTCCTTTTGCCCCCGGCTCAGCCGGAGCCACTGATCTCGGACCAGTCTGTGGTGCCAGGACCCTGTGTGGGGTTTTCTCGCCCAGGCCCTGCCCCAGCCCTGCCCACAGTGCGTGAGCGTGAGCGAGCCTGAGTCCGCGTCTGCTAAGAGCGTGTAGAATAGTCACTTGTGAACAAGCATCGGTGCATTCGTTGGCATAAGCCTTTCGTCTTTGGTATGGGAATTTACCATAAAAACAACTTAAAGTACAAAATCTAGCAAAGTAATTCCGATCGTTGGGATATATTTTAAGGTTGGGGAAGGATATGGAAGGAAAGAAGAGAGGATGTCTACAGATTAAGGGATATGCATATATAGGGATTTTAGAGCAAAATGAGCCCAGCTGGGTGTGTTCGATACAGCTGACACGTTTTAAGACTTCACGAAATCAGAAATTACGTGTAAAGTATTTAAATCCTCTTTGTAAATGCAGCATCTAGTACTGAAGAATAGCTAGGCTGAAAAAACAAAGAGGAAATATCTAGACCTCATGAATCTGAGGAACTCTGCCTGGAACAACGTCTCTGTGCCCTGGGTCCCTTAGCCCGTCTGCCCATCAACACATGCTACTCCCAAAGGTGTAGCAAACATCCCCTCTTCAGTCCAAGGGCTGAGTCACACAAGCTGAGGGTGGAATCAAAGAACAAACTTAAATCACCAGCTGGAAAAAAAGTAAAATGGAGAGCTGGTTTCCGGTTAGCTGAGAAGGGTTGGCTCTGGTTCCCACACCAGAGGGGAATCCTGGATCCCTGGAATTGTAGCCACTGGGGGGCGCTGTGGGCCCACAGATGTGGGGTGCACAGAGGGGCACAGTGCCCAGGAGGGCCCAGCTGAAGGGGAGTCTTGGCTGCAGGCCCGTGTCAGGGAGGGAGACTGAGTCACTGGGCGGAGCCAGGACAGGTGGAGCCACAGACTCCTCTGCCCAGGAAGTGGACACGGCCTCAGTCTGCACAAAGGAAGCAGCCCTTGCACCTGCACAGGAAGTGGAGGTTGAGGAGTTGGGGGCCAAAGGTTGGGAAACAAGTGGCAGGAGGGGCCGGCAGAGGGGAAGGGGTGTCTGAGGGCACAAGGGGAGGGGCTGAGCCCACACCCACCCAGTGCGGCCGGGCAGACAGGGAATGGACAGAGACTGACCGGCGCTGGGCCCTGGTAAAGGTGGGACAGGCCAGGGGAATCCTGCAGGGGGTGGAGCAGCAGGGCAGTGACGTCACAGCAGTGACATCAGAGGCCAATGCCCCAATCAGGCCCGGGAGGTGACTGACTCAGACCCCCTGAGCAGGAGCTGGCCGGGACTATGCCGCAATGGATTCCAGGCTCCTGTGCTGCGTGGCCCTGTGTCTCCTGGGGGCAGGTGGGCCCGGCACCCTGGGGAGCTGTGGGGGCCCAGCTGTCCGGTCTCAAGCTGCCCCGCTGAGGGCTGAGCAGGAGGCTGGCCTGGCTCTGCCTCAGCTCCTGTCTGTCTCCTCCCACAGGCCCAGGGGAGGCTGAAGTCACGCAAACCCCGAAACATCTGGTCACAGTGAGAGGACGGAATGTGACCCTGAGCTGCTCCTACGAGACTGGACACTCGTATGTGTACTGGTACCGGCAGGCCCTGGCCCAGGGCCCCCAGTTCATGGTTCGGTGTTACAGCGGGAAAGAGCAAGAAAGAGGAGACATCCCCGAGCGATTCAGAGCCCATCAGTCCAGCAACCAAGGCTCTGAGCTGACCATGCCCTCCGTGGAGCCGGGGGACTCGGCCCTGTATCTCTGCGCCAGCAGCTTGGCACAGCCCCGCAGGAGCCGCAGCCCGGAGCACAAGAACCTCCTGCCCCGCTCAGGAAGTGGGGGGTGGGGGTGCAGCCGGTGGCTCAGCCCTGGTGAGGCCCTAAAGGAAAGGCACAGCTCCCTGCCCTTGGCCTGCGTGGACATAGGACATGTGACCCTCTCAGAGGCGGGCGAGCAGGGATTGTTTCCAGCCCACAAGGGGCGTCTCCCCAGCCAGTGCGCCCTGCACGGAGGCGATGTGCCTGAGGGAATGGTCCTCATAGACTTATTCACGCTTTGCCTCCTTTTGTTTCAGAGTTTTGCATCACTGCTTTTCGGCTATTGTCTCACCTACAAAGAAAATGAGAATACAAGTTCTTCCTTTACGGTCATTTGAAATGTGTACTACGTGCCTTAAATACTGATGTTGTCTAAGGAAATCACTTGTCAGGTGAGGGTCAAGTTCAGTACTAAACTGTAGTGTTTCCGGTGAAAGCGGCATTGGGAGGAAGCGCGCGACTCCAGACCACTTGATGCGCCCAGAAGACGCCTGCGTAGTCATTAAAACTCAATTTTTTTAGACAACCTAACGGCAAATGTAACCCCTTTCGCACTCCCACATAATCACTAGGGATTAGCCCTCAGAATAAGTAAGGTGACCAAATGCAACGTTCCTTGGGAAGCAGGAGGGGCCGAGCTGGTCTGTGGGGCTCTAATCCGGTTTATCACTCTCTGCCCCGATGCATTTAATGAAGGGACATTCCCACCTTCCAGATCAGAAGGTCCCCTCTGGCCTTTCAGACGGGGTGGCCCCGTGACATGGGTGGCAGAGACGAGCTACCCAGGACACAGGTGCAGGGGGGAGCCCCCTCCTCTCTGGCCTTGCGGCCTCGAGTCTCCCAGCTGCGCGTCCTTCTGTGTCCTGGGCACAGAGCTGGACCCTCCAGGGCTGGCCAGGCCCCAGGCCAGGGCCCGTACTTGAGTTGCCCACATCAGGCGCCTCCTGTGACTCTGGTCCAGGGTCTGTGTCCTTCTCTCTGGCCTGGGATGCTGCCCCCCAACCCGACCCAGGACAGGAAATGCTGCCCCAGGGACCCGCACACCAAGGGACCTCAGAGACGCAAGATCACCCCTCACGGCCGCTGCGTGGTGTGTGGGGCCGAGGCTCAACCTGATTCAGAACACGAGGTCACGGCCGCGGATCGGAGCTGACCCAGGTCCTCTAGGGAGGGTTCTGCTTTCTCAGCTCCATCACAATTATCAGTCCGACAGCGGGTCTGCACTAGGAGGTGCCCCCATGACTCGCAATGTCCCAACGAAAAGAGAACATTTTCTACTCTGCCTGGAGCCAGCCCCTCCCCCAACCCCTCCCCCACCTGTGCAGCAGGGGCCCTGTGAGCTCTGGCACCCACTGTCTCCCAAGGAAGGGCAGTGACCGGTGAGCTGTGTCTGCTGCCTCTGCCCCTCCACACGTGCGCAGGGCACCAGGGCGGACGGTCTGCAGCTGCCCGGGCCAGTGCCCAGGTCAGTGACTGATCAGAAATAGTGAAATGGGTCTGAAATGTTGACTCTCCTGCCCTTGGGCTTGGGGAGCAGACAGCAGGGACCCACGGTGGGTGGAAGACAGAAGCAGGACGGGTCACTAAGAGGCCAGAAAAAATATGGGTTTATTTGGAATTCACCAGCCATAGAGCTCATCAGGACCCTAAAACAGTTTTTCTAAGTTTCAAAGCTGTAGGAACAATTAGATGAATAGACCAGCGTGTTGTGAAGAATATCACTGGAGGAAATATATATAAAATTTCACACTGATTTACAAACATTTGAGCAAAGATTTAGACTAATGTCATTTAGAACGACACACCCGCCCCTCACTCTGCTCCAGGGCACTTCTCATTGGGGGGCCCGGGAGGGCGGGGCACCGCCACATTGGCCTGGGCCAGGGGGGCTGTGACAGCTCAGACGCTCCCTGCTCCCCACACTCCTCTCAGCACCCCCAGCCCCGACCCTGAGGTCTGCCCCTGCCATGCGCCTCCCCCTCCTGTGCTGGGGGCTCTGGGGGCTCCTGCAGGCAGGTGAGGCCTGGGCAGGACCCTTTCCTGGGGCACGTTCAGGGGCTCAGGGCTCAGCCTTTCTGTGGTGTCTGCGGCTCCGTCAGCTTCTTCTTGTCCACAGGCGTCGTGAAGGCTGGGGTCACTCAGAACCACAGATTCCTGGTCCTGAGGACAGGACAGCACGGGACCCTGACTTGTGTCCAGGATAACAACCACGACTGCATGTACTGGTATCGGCAGGACCCGGGGCTCGGGATGCGGCTGATCTATTACTCTCTGTATGCTGGTTCCAAAGAGGAAGGAGACATCCCCGAAGGGTACAGCGTCTCCAGATCAGACACAGCCAACTTCACCCTCATGCTGGAGTCTGCCGCCCCCAACCAGACAGCTGTGTACTTCTGTGCCACCAGTGACGCACAGCGCTGCAGGCCCAGCTGCTCTCTGCACAAGAAGGCGGGGCCTGCACCCCGGGATTCAGCACAACCCTTGGCAGGCTGTCAGCCAGGGAACCTGCAGCAGTGGGGTCCCCACAGCGTGTGCACCCAAGGGAGTGAGGCACACCTGGGGGACCTCTGGGTGCAGATCTATGTCAGCAGATTTACTTGCACAGCTCACCTGGCCTCTCTGCTCCAGCCCCTGCTGCTCCCTCGCCTGCACCCCCCTTCTTATCCCAGAGGCTCATCTGTTTCCCCACCTGGACATGGACCTTCCTTACAGAAGAGTCTCCTGCCTGCTGCGGGCAGCTCAGCCCAGCCCCTGCTCCCTGAGCTCTCCCCGCTCCCAGGG
>PVIJ01023012.1:0-15027 GCA_004024925.1 Scalopus aquaticus | reverse complement strand
CCTCTTGCTCCCTCCCTCCCCTTCTTCTTCTCAGCCCCTCCCCTCCCCTCCTGCATCTCTACTCTCCCTCTTGCCTCTTGCCTCTCCCTTCCCCTCTCAACTCTCACCTCTCCTTAGCACAGCATCTTTAGGTCATTTAAACAGTCTACAAAAAAACTGACCACAGTTACAGAAAGCTTTTTCCCCTCAGTCACATGGAAGAAATTAAAACTTAGTTTCACAGAAGTGTTTTACTGATATAAGAAGTTAATCGTAAAGTCCCTATACCATGTCAGTTCTTACTTTCTGTTTTCACCTATTAGCTTTGAAACAGTGAAGGGTAGAAGAGCCTGAATGTAGCCATTGTTTTGGTGGGTTTGTTACCGGAACCAAGCTGCCAGCTTGGGTGCCTGCAGGACCGGTGGGGCCTCTTATCCCGCTGCTCCGGAGTCAGTTATAGCAGTTGCTCCTGCCCAGTAACTGCCGTTTTTTGTATGGACCAATCAGGTGCTAGGAGCTGATATGTCGGTCCAATCAGCTCCAGGATTGAACATGGTCCAATCAGACTTATGGATGGTACTCTGGGAGCGGATGTAAGCCAGGACTGGAGGGACAGAGAAAAAAAAAGGAAAAAGAAAGGATTGAACCGAAGAGGGGGGAAAAGATTGAACCGAACAGGAGAAGACACGACACGACCAGCCCCCAGGAGAAGAAAGACGACAATTCCAGACCAGAGAGAGAAGAGAGAAGTCAGTTCCTGGCCTCTGGGAAGAGAAGAAAGAAGAAAAGAAGCACCAGCAGCCGCCGTCCGAGGAGGAAGAGAAGCCGAAGGACTCTGCAGAGACTGGGCCTCCGGTGCTGTCTCTGACGCAGCCTGAAAGGAGCCCCAGAGGCTGCGCCTGGTGCCTCAGAGGCCTGTTTGTGGGTGTCACCCAGCGCCTCCCAAGGAGCTGCCGTCCCCGCTGCGTTCTGGGTGAGGCCGCTGCCACCTGAGGCTGCAGCGAGCTCTGTTTCCCCCATTTGTACAATAAACCCCACGTTTGCTGCTGTTGTTCCTGTAGCCTGAAGTCTCCTGCAATTGTGCGCGCGGGTGAGGACCCAAGACGGTGCCCTGTCCTCTCCTCAGGCGCTGTCCTTTGTTGGTTTTGGCCTTTTGGCCTTTTGGGGCTTTTTGTTGGCTCTTGCCTCAGAGCCTGGGCATTTGAGGCCCGTTCTGCCCGATTTCAGGTTCTCACCTATGTATATACAAATACAATTTTAGGACACAGCTCAGGCCAGGGATCAACAACAGGTTTATTTACAAAGGGGAGAGAGAAGTTGGGAGAGAGGAAAGGGAGAGAGAGCCAAGGACAGTAGCAATGGTTAAGCTGGGATTTGAAACAGAGATCAAATGCAAAGGTCTTGAGGTCAAATGTTATTAAATCAACGATCTCCAAAGTCTCTCTAGAGGTGGCACCACAGCAGGCAACAAGAGCAATGTGAAGCCAGGGCCCTGGCAGCACCTCATAGAGAGGTCAGAGCCAAAGGCCACAGCACCAGGAGTTGGTGCCAGATGTGCCAGAGGCAGAGACCAGGGTGATAGCATTTAGAGATGCTGGGCCTAATGCTAAGAGCAAACAGCTCTTTTGGAGACACCTAGCCCAGGGCCAATGGTGTCATTTAACAGCTGATGTTGGAGGCAGAGTCCCAGGTCAGTCTGGGAAGGAGTGGTGCTGGAGGACAGGCACTATGGCTACAGCTCTGGGAAGGTCTTCCCAGGGGAGTCCAGACAAGTCTGAATGGCTGTCTTGAAGCTGGCTGGGGCCTGACTTAAATACTCTTCAGGGTGCCTGCCTTTCAGACCTGATTGGTCCATTTTTTAGTTGATTGGCTCCTGTGGGAGCTCCAGACTGGTCCCTTTGCAACTCCAGCTATTTGAACTGCACCAGTGTCCACCCAGACCTATACCCTGAGGTTGGGCTTCACAACTGAACACCGGAAGTGTGAGAATGGGGGAAAGTGGGGAGGGCCTCCAATCCCAGCTGTTCAATGGGGTTAGTCAAGTTACAATTAAATGGGTACATTTTCAAGTCCATGTTCAATCCTATGTTGGTTTCCTGGGCTCTTCTGACAGCTTGACCTCAAAATACCTATGTTGTAATTCCTCTCTCAAACCTTCAACCCATTCTTTTCCTTTCCCATCTCTTACATCATTTTAATAAAGAAAAAAATTCATATTAAATTCTCCTTACAACTTTAGCAAAATACCTTTATTACTCATACTTCCAGACATACACATACATTCTACTTCTCAAATCCAAACTTCCTAGTTTCCAGATTGCAAGCACTTGTAGAAACTGTCCTACCATTATTTTTCTTGGAAGATAAACACTTAACTTTCAATAATTTTAAAAATGTATAACATGGATAATCACGAAGTTCAACAGTTTTATATATTCAATGAATAAAACCTTAATTTTTCAGTAAGAAATCTTGGGATATCAATTAAACAGTGACAAAAGGAACAGAAGCAAACTGAGGCAATTGATTGCAGTTTCAGGTGTTTTTAGGTGTGGAATCCCCAATTTGATTGTGAATACACTAAGGAAATTTTTCTGTACCCCTCTGGCTTCTCCAGGCTGGCAAACAATCAACCCAAAGACAGACAGATTGCCATTAAATATAAAACCTCCTGAAAACATGTCAGCTGTTTTTTCTTCTTGCGTACTATGAGGTAATTCTGGTTTGAACACTTTTAATCATAGAATTAAATATCAGCACCTACTACTACAATTTTAAAGGCATGCATGCTTCAAATTAAACTCTTAAATTTTGAACTAGCTCTTATTTCCCAAAATCTTAGATTGTCATCTCTAAAAAATATTTTGGATTAATTTCCATTACTTTCCTGAATTTTATATAGGTTCCATTTATATTCCTATTGTATCTAACTTCATTTTCAGTATTTCTAAGATACAAAAGACACCTTTTAAAAACAGACACAGAGAACTAATTTTTCATTTAAAACTCTTGGTTACATATGCTAACTTCAAGAAATAATGATTAAGACATTAAAAATGTTTATTACCTGTCGCGCGCGGTCCCCTGGCCAGCAGGAAGAAAGACGCGACTCGGAGGTGATCTTCATTCAACTGGTTCTCTTTTATTCTTCTCTCCCTCAACCTCTTTATTGTTCTCTTTTTATACAGTTGTTCCACCAATCATCTTACAGAGTAAGTTGTTACAATCAAGGCAATGGGCAAACTGGGCAAACTGGCTCTAACCGGCAAACTGGGCAAACTGGCTTTGACCGGTCTCAGTGATCACGCGTGCACGAGCTCCATATATGTGAACTTTCGGGCTGTAGCTTTCCTGTTTACCCACTCTCAAAGTTCCGCCTCCTCTTTCCTCCGGCGCCATCTAGCGGCAGACCTACCGCGCCTCACAATTACCTAGCTTGCAAATAGTAAGTCTTATAGACAAGACTCTTTCTCAAATTTGTATTTGCTTTTAGCTGATCTCCATCTGCCCTTCATAACAGCTTTCTCTCTTTAAATCTGAGGTTCTGGATTTAAGAGACATCAAAGCCACACCTCTTTTTCACAGTTGTCTTTTCTCTTTCCAATTTATCATAAAACAACACACAACAAGAACAGGTATGGCACACAGGACAACTTGGAAAACAATATCTCAAGGGAGAAGTCAAAGGAAACAACACAACACGGTCTCACTTTTTTTTGAAAGAGAACAGACTCCTAGTTATGTAGAATGTGTTCCAAAGGACTCTCCAAAGTTATTCAACTTCAGTTCCCCATCACAGTATGGGTGTAGGGAGCTAAAACAGAACAGAGTGGGCTGAGTTTAAGTGGAATCAGGCAGGCAGAGGGGATCACATCTGAGGTTCTTCAGGCCAGAGCCCACCCTTGGTAGAACCCCAACAGTATAATGCTTGGCAGTCCCACCTGACTGCCCCAGAAGAGAGAGGGGCTTCCCATTCCCAGGACTGAGGAGTTACCTGGCATTCTAGGTGACAGGAATCATAGTTGTGACTTCTCCAGCAGGGGGTTTCTCAGCAATCAACAGATGTTTGTTTCTGATGCCACTGTCAACTCAGAAACAGAAAACTATATTAGGGATATAACACCATCAGTTTTCCCAGTTTCCGGGAATGCAGGTAAAACAAGTTAATGATACTCATAAGGAGGGGGTAGGGGTCCATTCAGTGAGTTAACAGTTAATCCCAGAGAGAGAATGCAATTTAGTATGTAAACTGTTAATTCTGAAGAAGAAACTAGAATTTAATGCCACCTTATCTCATTTTTAGTATAGGGGTGTTTTCTGTTGCAAAATGGAGGTGTTCAGGCTACAAGAGCATCATCTTTTTTCTGGTAGGGAGAGGGAGTTTTGACTGTCGGGGTTTTGACTAGAAAGTGACTCACCCAAAAGGCCCTACATTTTCTGCACAGAAGGAACCCTCCTGAGATGGATGGGCGACCATGGCTGAAATGGCCCTCCAGCAGATCCTTTCCACCCGGCAGCCACGCTGTGAGCCATGCCTTTCTCTCTCAAGGGCTTGCTTCTCTCTGGGAACAATTTTGGATTTCTGACTCTTGCTTTTCTGAGACATTCGCCCTCCATCCAGGAGCAAAAGTCTGTGTTCACCTCCCTAGACATGTGCATCCTCCTATCGAGGGCTTCACCATGATTGTAGAACTTTTAAGGAACTGGAGATTGTCCCAGATCCTGGAATAGACTGGTATCTGGGTTTGTGCTCCCACTTTCCAAATCCCTTGTAATGCACATTCTGAAAATGGTCACATGAGGCTGCTTTACTGTCCTTAGAGGAAACATGAAGTGGGATTGTCTATTTCTTTCCCCTTTCAGAACCTCCAATCACATACATGACCCACCACCCCACCTCTGACCAGAAGGTGACCCTGAGGTGCTGGGCCCTGGGCTTCTTCCCCGCGGAGATCGCCCTGACTTGGTGGCGTGATGGGGAGGAACTAACCCAGGACATGGAGCTGGTAGACACCAGACCTGCGGGGAACGGAACCTTCCAGAAGTGGGTGGCTGTGGTGGTGCCTTCTGGAGAGGAGCAGAGATACACGTGCCATGTGCAGCATGAGGGGCTGCTGGAGCCCCGTATTCTGAAATGGGGTAAGGTATAGCCCCTGTTACGGGGAATCAGGAGTCCTTCTGGAGACCCTCAGAGGGTCAGGATGGAGACCTGGATGTCAGGATCTCACCTTCCCTTCTCTTCCCTTCCAGTGCCACCTTCTCAGCCCATTGTCTTCCAGTGGACGTGGATCATACCATTCATTACTTTCCTGCTTGTCATTGGAACTGCGCCATTTGCATTTGTGGCCTTGAGGAGGAGGAACTCAGGTAGGAAGGGATGTGGTCTTAGTTTTCTTGACCCATGGGAGGTCTAGGAGGGTTCTAGCACGGGTAGAAGTTTGTCCTGGCTCCTTAATAGGAAGTGTCATCACAGACAGGAGTTTCTTGAAAGAATTACGCACCATCACAGAAATATGCTCGCCCATTCTGGGGTCCTGTGTGTTAACACTTACTCTTTATAAAACAAATGTTATAATGAAGGACAAATTCACCATCTTGTTGAAACTTGTGATGGGAATCTTATTCCCAGCAATCACGGGGAAGCAGATACCTACTAAGCACAGACTCCAGGGGGTCGGTCAAGTCCTTACACGTGTACTTTGCTCATGTTTCCTGATCCTGCCCTGGGACTGTAGCCTCAGTTCTGCAAACTTCCTGAGGGCCAGGATTAGGGGCTCCTTTAGGTCTTCATGGCCCTGACTCCTCTCTGGCATCTCAAAGAATATTTTCATCTCACAAAAGGAAAAAAATGGTGCTACGCTGATGCTGCAAGTAAGTGGGAGAGGGGCCTGTTTCCTGAGGCCTTGGGATAGTATAGATGAGAGCTCATGCAAGGAGCTCACCCACCCCATTTTTCCTTCATGAGGACCTCCAAAAGATGGCAGATTTGTTTCCATCCATTTTGTCTCGCTGGTGGACATACAGTCTTTTGAACTCATTGCTTATGTGTGAGGAACAGAGAATGGTTTTGGAGAAGGTTAGGAAAGAATCTGGTTATCTCATGGAGGATATAGAAAACCTAGAGCTAGAAGAAGCTATCCCAAAGGTAGGCCCTGACTAGGACCCCAATAATGGAGGTATGCAAATGTAAGTGTGCTATCAGAAGTGCTTATTCTTAGGATTAGGCAGAGGATACCGGAACAGAAAAGTTTTTGTCAGGTAGTTGAGATTCAGCAAAAGACCAATGAGTATCTTTCTGAGTTTCTTGAATTATGCAGGCATATAGCCTGCATAGTTTACAAAGATGTGAACCCTGATGCTCCAGAGAATGCTGAAATGGTTAATAGGACATTCATTGTGCAGAGTACTCCATATATGAGGAGGAAGCTCACTAAGCTAGATGGTACTGAAGAAATGAGTCTTTCCCTAAAATCACAGTTGAAGAAACTAGAAAAAGAATAACAAAAGCACCCCAAAACCAGTAGAAAATAGGAATAAAAACAAAGTAGAGCAGAAATAAATGAAATATAAATCAAAAAGACAGTCCTAAAGATTAGTGAAGCCAAGAGTTAGTTCTTTGGAAAAAAAAACAAAAAAAACCAAACTGACTTTTGATGGGGATCTTACTTCCAGCAATCACAGGTCGGAGAGGCAGGTACCTGCTAAGCACAGACTCCAGGTTCGTTCAAGTTCTTGCACATGTACTTTGCCCATGTTTCCTGATCCCACCCTGGGAAGCTTCGTGAGTCCAGGATCCTGAGGGTCCTGCTCCTTTAGTTCTTTATGGCTCCGATTTGTCTCTGGCATCTCAAAGAGTGTTCTCACCTCACAAATAGCAAAGATTGTACTACACTGATTGACAGTCAGATGTTAAACTATCCTTTGTCCCCGATACAAATTCCACTTGAGCATGATGTATAATCCTTCTAATGTACTGTTGGATTTGGTTTGCTAAGATTTTATTGACGCATCTGTGTTCATTTATTTAGTATCTGTGATCATTAGGGACATTGGTCTGTAGTTTTTGTGTGTGTGTGTATTGTCTTTGTTTCCTCTTATTGCTGCTTTTGCTGTGTCCTATACATTCTAAAAGATTGTCTCCTCATTGTTATTTGTCTCAAGGTACTTTTTTATTTCTCCTTTGATTTCCTCATTGACCCAGTGGTCTTTCAGTAGTGTTTCTTCAGTTTCCATGTATTAGAGGATTTCCGTGCTGTCCCTTTGTAGTTGATTTCTAGTTTGCTATCTTTATGGTCACAGAGATGTCTGGTGTGATTTCAGGCTTTATGAATTTGTTGATACTCCTCTTGTGACCCAGTATGTGGTGAGTCTGGAGAATGATCCATGTGTACTTGGGAAAAAATTGTATTCTGCATTTTGGGGTGTAGTATCCTATGAATGTCTATTAAACCCATGTGGTCTAGTGCCTTATTTAGGGCTATTTTGTCCTTGTTTATTTTCTATCTCCTTGATCTGTCCAGTGATCAGCCACGTGAGTATTTTCTCCAAAGTTTGTTTTCAGGTTTATGGAATTGTCTGAAGTATTTTGGTGCTCCTTCTTTTGGTGAGTAAATATTGAGAAGCACCATGTCCCTGGTGTATTGCTCCCTTCATCATTATATAGTACCCATCCCTGCCTCTTGTTATCTTTTTTAGCTGGAAGTTTCTCTTTTCCATATGTTGCCGGGCACTTGTGTTGGTTCCATGATTTGGCAGTGTGGACAGTACTGCTGTGTACATAGGTGTAGATATGACTTTTGGATAGGATTTTTCATGTTATCTGGATAAGCACCTAATAGAAACAGTACAGGGTCAACCAGAATGTCCACTTTTGTTTTCTTGAGAAATCTCCAGTGTTTCCCACAGGACCTATCCCGGTGTGTGTCCCCAACAACAGTGGATGAGAGTGCCTTTTTTTTTTGCTGCAAACAGCATTTGTTAATTCTGTTGTTTTTTTATATAGACTATTCTCACGGGGGTGATGAAGCCTCAGTGTTTCTTCTCCTCTAACCATGACATCTATGCTGTTTTCAGCATGTAGAGATCCTCATACCAGGACTTTTGCCCTGAGATGGTCCTTATCTCAGACTTTCCCTGTTCATATTCGGAGGAAAGGCACACAACAGTCAAGGCAAAGAATAAGTAAGGCAAAGACACAGAATAGTTGAGGCACCGAATAATCCAACCTCCCACGAGATTGAGAAAGAAGGAAGGGAAAGGGGAAAATAAAGATGAAATCACAAGGAAAATTGGAATGTTTGTTAACTCTATGAGCATATAAACACAATTTGTGCACCGTGGGAAAAGCAGAGGTGCAGGGTGTGGTGCAAACAGGCACAGGGCTGGTCACTATGGATTCAGGCAGTTGGTAAACGGAGTCCTGGCACCCCGGGTGGATTTCTCAGGCTTTAATGCTAAGGGGACCAGGTGCACAGGCCACCAGGCAGAGCGGCTGCATGCAAGGAGGCAGACCTGGGCCCGGCGAGGCGGGCTGTGAGGTAGGCAGGCGACCGAGCCTCCCAGTCCTCCCCAAATCTTTACACTCTTTCTCTGGGCCGCTGGCATTCTCTAGCATGTGTCATCTTGAGGGCTTGCCTCATCTGTAATCACGCTGCTCGTCCACCCAAAGACACCCCCCCTGTCTGAGTTACGCTGCCCTTATAGCCCCGGCCTCCAGGCTCAGGTGTGCACACTTACGCATGCGCACACCACACTCCAGGTGTCCACAGTCAGGCACATGTGCCCTGCTCCCACACTACATTAACATGATCAAGGTGGCAAGTGATAACCACAGAGGGTAGTGCATAAAAAGCGTGATCACTTCATTTACTCTACACAGAGAAGTGAAAACATTAAGTGAATAATTAGAGACTGTGATGAACAACTTAAGCAGTAAACTGAGATGGATGCCTCCCCTAAGCACACCAAATTCCAAACTGAGTAAGAACAGGAACCCTAAATAATCCTCTATGGATTGAAGAAATTAAATTCATATTTTAAAAATATCCCACAAGGATAATCCCAGGCTCAGATGGCTTCACTGTGAATCTGTCATCATTAAGGGTTAAGCCAGACCTACACAAGCTGTTGGAGAGAACAGAGGAGGAAGAAACACCCTCCAAATCATTGTATGAGGCTGTTATAAACTTATGCCAAGGGCATACAGCAGTGTCAAAAGGTAACTTCAGACCATTGTCTCTCATGAGGAAATAACAGAAAATCTAAGTTAATGCAATGGGAAACTAAGTTCTATCTCAAAATGGAAGTTTGGATGAATTTATAGATCTCAATCTAATGTATTATATTCATATAATAAAGAATAACTATGGGATCACTTCCATGAAGAAATGGCATTTTTAATATTAAAACCTATTTATGTTGAAATCTCTAAGGAAAGTAGGAATAACAGGCCACTTCTTCAATTTGGAAAGGCCATCTCTGAAAAACCCACAGCTGACATTATACCTTATAGTGAAAACTGAGTACTTTCTACTTAATGTAAGGAACAGGAAGTGAATGCTGGCTCTCATTCTATTGCACCGTGTATGGAGCTCAAGCATAGAGCATAGTGCAAGAAAGGGAATAAGAGCGCCATGGATTATAAAGATGAAGTAAACTGTTGAATTTGCAGCTGACAGTGATCATGTACATAGAAAATCCTAATGCAACAATGTTTCTAGAATAGGTGAATTTACCGAAACTGTGGGTAGGTCAAGGTTAACTATAGCAGTATTGTAGTATTAGAAGAAATGGATAATTTTAAATTTCATTGATAACATGAAAGCAACATAATTAGATATGAATTTAAAGGAAGTGTATAAGATTTGGACAAGGAAATCTACTTAGTACCACTGGAGAAAGCAAAGAAAGATCACATAAATGGATAGAAATTCGAGGTTTAGGATACTCTGTATTGCTAAAGCAGCAACTCTTCCAAAATTTATGTTTAGATTAAAAGCCATCCACTCCTGAATGTAAATGCCAATCGACATCTTGGCAGTTGTTTTTAAAAGTCATTGAAGAACTGACTGTACAATGTTATACAAATACAAAGGGCTTTGAAAGGTAAAAATGTTTTCTTACAAGGAAGTAATTTTGGAGCAGGCACAGCGCCTGCTAAAGCCCAGGGATCAAAATGAGTGTGGTGTGGGCACAGGGATATCTAGGCCAGAGGAGCAAAGAGTGTGTGGGGGGAACAGGCAGATACGCTGGAGAGAAACGCAGTGAGGGCAACTCAGTGGGGCCCCAATGAGGGAACTAAGTAGACACAGAAAAATATGGACACCCACGCCACACACTAATGAAATGAGGCTGAGACCTAAAAGATAAAGGCTAAACTGGGGCCTCCCTGGTGGTGCAGCGGTTGAGCACTGAGCTGTGGAGCTGTTGGCAGCAAGTTCGATACCCAGCCGGGAGAATCCCACATGGTGTGGCAGACCTCTCCTGCCTCGCCCGCTGCTCCCCTCAGCAGTGTATTTCTGATCTGCCTGTTCTGCTCCCCACTCTTTCTCTGGTGAGCCCTCTCACCGCCCCACGTCTCTGGCCTGTACCCCAGCTTGTATGTATAAATAAATAAATCTTTAAAAAATAAAAATAAAAAAAAATAAACGCTATACTGTACTGCCCATTAGTAGTGTAATTTGAACCACAAATGTAATTTTATGTTTTTCACAGTATATTTAAAAAGAAAAAAGTAATGGGTGAAAATGGTTTATATTTTATAAAACTCTAAAGCATGCTACATGTTAGAACTTCAGCACATAAACAATAAAAAGATTGTGATATATTATTTTCTGCTTCTATACTCCACCTTTCTTGAAATCACTGTCTTGATCCTGGAAGTTCTTATATTACAGTCCTGCCACGTGCTGGCCGGCCCCCCTCCACTGTGTGACAAAACCCTCATGTAGACTGAAAACTAGGACTAGGCGGAATCAAACTCCAACCACCCTTTGTTCTCTCTCCCTCAGACGCCTCCTCATGAGGAACCCTGACCTGGCTCACCTGCACTCCTGGGAACCTGCAAATTGGTTGTGTCACATCCCTGGTGAAGTTCTCTGTCCTCTGGGGTTGGCAGTGGCATCGGAAACAAACATCCCCTGTGCTGAGAAAACCCCCTGAGGGCAGTCACACCCCTTGACTCCTGTCACCTAGACCTGGGCACCTCCTGGACCTGGACATGTGAGGCCGCGCCCCTCCCTCACATCCCTTCACCCCTTGTAAATCCCAGCACCCCCCCATCCAGGGAGTGAGTTGTTTGGGGTGCTGACCCCGCTGACTCCTTGAGAGCCTTCTCCAATCAACTCATCTGCGCAAAGACATTTCTCATGGTTGAAAGTTTGGTTTTGTCCACTGCAGGGAAACACCTGGTTGTGCCCTTTACAACATGGTGACTCTGCTCCAGATCCAGGGACTCTGGGATTTGCTGACCACGTCAGACTCCCCGACCCCTCACAGTGGGTGCAGGAGAGAGAGAGCCCAGACACAGCTGAGGTATACCCTTCGGCCCCCGCCTCCTCTCCCCAGTCCCCCCACTCCCAGACCTTCAACTCCCCCAGTGTCTGCATTTCATGACTTCGCAGCACAACCAGGAGCAGGTCAGGAGACTCACACCCCTAACCCCACAGGTCCCCTGCAGGAGATGCCTCTTGAAGTCTGCCCCCATCCACATTCCTGCTGCTGCCTCCGGGATTCCCCACAGTGCCAGGGCTGTGCAGAGAGTGATTCCAGAACATTCCTCAGGGTGACATAGGACTCACTGCTCATCTCCTTCAGGCTTAGCTCAGATGTCACCTACAGGAAAGCCTCCCTGAGAATAGGGGATGAACTTTCAGGTTTACCTTTTTGCTCCTTATTGTAAGGAAACTAAAGTTTAATGTCATCTCACTTAAAAGAAAATTAAAGAATGTGTTTATTTGCAAGCTGTCTAGTCTAAAGGGATGGATGATAGTATAACAGCTATTACAATGCCTTACACCCTAAAGATTAAAAATGAGGATTTAATAACTCTAAATGCAAGAAAAGTGAGGTATGTGCTTAAAAAAGAATGAATGTATTGGGAACGGATATTTTTAAGGTCTTAGAAAGGATTTAATGTCAAAATAAAATGGTTATCTTTGAAATAAAATGATATAAAATAAAAAAAATATGTTCCAGTAGTTCCCTAACATGGACCCCAGCAGAGTCCTCAACTCCAATACTGCTCATAGAAGCAGGGAGCATATCATCACCTGTCTCCTTCAGGGCATGCAGAAGGCAATTATGAAGATAGTCAATTATAAAAAACTAAGGGAAGTTACTCAAAAGGCAAAAAATCCTAAACATGGAGTTTCCATATGACCCAGCAATACCACTTTTGGGAATCTACCCAAAGGACACAAAAAACACTAATCCAAAAGGATACGTGCACCCGTATGTTCATTGCGGCACTGTTCACAATAGCAAAGGTATGGAAGCAACCCAAATTTCCAAAAATAGATGATTGGATCAAGAAGATATGGTACATATACACAAAGGAATACTATTCAGCATTCAAAGAAGATAAACACATGCAATTTGCAGCGACATGGATGGAATTAGAGGGGATCATACTCAGTGAAATAAGCCAGAAAGAAAGAGAAAAATATCAAATGGTTTCACCTATAACAGGACTATAAGGAAACCAAATAGGAGAGAGACACTCAGCGGGTGGCGGGGGAGGGGAGGATAAGGGCACAAAATGGGTAGAAAAGGACACAAGGGACCACGGATATGGAACACGGGTGAATTGGTGGTGGGTTACCCAAGGGGAATACAAAATGTAAAAAACATAGATAACAATAAATATATATGCATATATATATATATACATATATAAATATATAAATCCTGCATTATTTCGGCTATATTTGCTGAGGCTATGAAAAAGTATTCTCATCTGGATCCAGAGATGTAGAAGGACAGGCCATTCTAGCAATTCACTTCATTAACTGGTCCTGCCCTGACATCAGGGGCAAGCTTCAGAGACCGTATCAAGGGCTTCAGACCCCTTTCCCCACGTATTTGGACATGACCTTCAAGACCTACAACACAGAGGACACCATAACCAAATTCAAATCCAGCAGTCTATTGGCTCTTCTAGCCTCTGCTGCAAAAGACAGCATAGTCCAGAAGCCCAGGAATCAAAAGTAATGAGATAACAAGTGGACATTACATATTATGACCATTTGGGCATCTCAAATATATTCATGTCTCTGTAGACACCTATTCTGGATTAATTCATGCTTTGATGAAAACAAGGGAAACTTAAACACATAGAAAGCACCTTCTATCTGCCACTGCAGTCACGGGAAGCCCACCACAAATGAAAACCGATCATGAGTCGGCTCACATCTCCAAAGTCTTCAAATCTTTCGTGCTGTCTTGGAATGTTGAACATGTGGCTGGCATCCCTCGTAACCCTACAGGACAAGCTATAGTTGAAAAAGCAAATGGGCTCCTTAGAATACAACTTTTTGAAACGAAAAGGGGAATCTAGACAAGGAACTTGCTCGCAGGGGAACAAACAGATAAAGCTATGCTTAAAGGATGATCTGAGCCCCATGCTGGACACAAAGACTGGTTAATGCTCTTCCATTGCTGTGGAAAGGTAAATTAACCCTCTACAGACAAAGTTGCAAGAAATCCTGGGCCCAGTGACATATGCCAGCAGACAACCATATTCGACTTAAAAACGGCAAGCTACTGCTGTCACGCAGACTGTGGCTGCTGGCCAAGTGGTTCCGACACATGTGAAAACGCTGCCACCCCCATCCAGCTTCAAGTAACCCTGGGCTGGGGTGGCAGGGTGATGTTTTGCTGCCAGCCTGATCAGGCTGCACTAGAGACAAACTTTAAACTGGGTTTGGCCTTGAATAAAGCCTTTGATGCTTCGTTGCTGACAATACAAATGTAATACTCCAGCCTGGGCCCATTGCTGCCAGCCATAATTTTGTTTTCTGATAGAAACTTAGCCTGTGTATTGCCTGAAAAGAAAAAAAGACCTGCTGCTGTTGTGGCGGCCACTGCTTCTACTGCTAGAGTCGCCCTACCTCACTCTACTCAAACTGCACACCAAATGAGTTCCACATTTTCAGAATGTTAATTCTGAACTCCTGCCTCAAACCACCATTGATCAGGAAGTCTTACAGTGACTAGGTGCCCCCAAGGCCACAGTGTCCCGGCTCGGTGAACATCTACAAGCCCTCTGGACACGCACCAGATGGAGCTGTGATGCCGAGTGCCGCTCTACGTACGTTACTCCTGTTCCTTTTAACACCACTTCCCCTTGGGAAGATGTCCAATGGTGTCTGCAAGTGCTTTCCACGTTCATCTGGGACAAGATATTCCTGACCTCAGAAACAAACTTCAGCAACATATGGCAACAAGAGGCAAAAAAATGCCGCCTTAAGCCATCTAAATGATCTGGCCTGTTAGCTAAATCCAACAAATTTGCTATCAGGTCTCAAAATTAGAATCTGGGTTACAACCAGATTGTGAATATTAGGTCTTTTGTGTTTTCTCTCAGTGCTAATGGCCCCCTGCCATTTGTAAGCTCCGACCACGGAAGCCGAGGCCACACCGCCCCTTCTGCAGCGATCACATCGCCCCTGCTGTGCCTCCGGCTGAGTCCTCTCCTGATTCTGACCTGCCATAAAACAAAAGGGGAGGAAATGTGGGATCCTTAATTCTGTGCCTTGGCTATTCTGTTCCTCTCAGAATAAGAACACGGAAAATCTGAAATAAGGAACCTGTCAGGACCAAAGTCCTGGTGTGAGGGTCCCTACATGATGAAAATAGCATGTGCTGAAAACAGCAACAAATGTTGTGCTCAGAGTAGCAAAAACACTCAGGCTTCCCGCGACTCTACCTGATCTCCCAGCCTTGTGTGGGGCCAGCTGGTTATACGTCCCCCACAAACTTTCCCTGTTTGCCTGCTTGACCCCACACACTTGTGCATTCCCTGTTTGCTTTTTTTTTTTTATCTTCGGT
>PVIJ01023011.1:0-15027 GCA_004024925.1 Scalopus aquaticus | reverse complement strand
GGCATCATGAACTCGTTCGTGAACGACATCTTCGAGCGCATCGCGGGCGAGGCTTCCCGCCTGGCGCACTACAACAAGCGCTCGACCATCACGTCGCGGGAGATCCAGACGGCCGTGCGCCTGCTGCTGCCCGGGGAGCTGGCCAAGCACGCCGTGTCCGAGGGCACCAAGGCCGTCACCAAGTACACCAGCTCCAAGTGAGCCCCGCGCCCCGAGGCTCGCCGCACCCCAAAGGCTCTTTTCAGAGCCATTAAGTTTTTCCAAGGGAACTGGCACTCGCTTTTTACGGGGTAAGTTGTTATTTGCTGTAAAACAACCTCGTTGCTTCACTTTGAACTTACGGTAAATTGGCCATGCTGCAGCAACACTGATACGATACTGTATATTTCAAGAAAGAGCAGGCTCACCAGAGAAACTAAGACAAAGTACCCGTCGTCCCAAAAGAGAATCCGTAGAAAAAAAATCAACCTTACAGGTTTCGTTTTAAGAATGCCTTGAGCCTTCTTCGTTAGTCCCTGCTAATACAGCATTTGTGGCCTTTTATTCATTTATATTCCTTTGAGTCTCCTAAATTTGGGTTTGCCTAATACCGAGATACGTTTATGAAGTCAGAACCCAAGTCAATTATCGCGCGCGCCATTCAGACGCCCCGTTAACCTGGACAGCCAATCAGGGCGCTGCGCGGGAATTTGAAACGAACAACTGCTTCTCTTTGTCCTAATTGAGATGACCATGACCGTGCGTTTTGTGAATAGGGCAAGGGTACATCTAATCGCTCCCTCTCTGAGAAATAACTGATGGGCTCAGGGTCCAGTCTCTGTACTGGCAGGATCTGCGCCATGTTTTCTTTCTATCTCATGGACAGTTGCTATTTCTGTATTGTTGGGGAGCTATTTTTAAAAACGAAAGTAAAAGATGGGTCCCTGCTGTTCCCCCACCACTACCCCTTGTACCAGAAATCACAACCCATCTCTCCATTATAAGCCCTTAAGGATGGTTATGTCGTTTTTAGATATGATGTCGTTTTAGATTCGATGGATTTGAGAGCAGAGTGGGGTCCTTGGGTTTGATGTCATTTCTCCGACGGATTTGAGAGTGGAGCGGGGTCCTTGGGTTCACTCTGGGAAAGGTTTCCCCAGAGCTCCCTTCCGCGGCACGTGACAAATTTCTCCATGAGACAGACTCAGTTATACTTAAAGAACAGGTTTATTAGGACAAGGAAGTAAAGGACACTTGTACAGGCACAAGTGGACAGGAAGAGCTCTAAGGGGGCAGGTTTGCTAAGAAAGGCCTGCATGGTGCAGGTCACAGGCAGACAGGCAGGCCGCTGCCCTGCAGAGGGACAGTGTTGGTAAAGGAAAGCACCTGCATAGGCACAGGTGGGCATAGAGAGGGCTGCCCTGAATTCTTGCAGGGATGGCACTCATATAGCCTTTCAGTTGGGAGAGGCTCATCTTCGAGGATGGCTGACTGTTCACTGGCTAGCTAGAATTAGAAGAGTCAAGAGATTCTACAATGGGCTCAATCTCCATATCTGTTCCCCTAGACTGCTGTCTAGCTCCTACCTATGCATTGTAACTCAGATGCTGGTGCCTAGGGATTGTGCTAATGGTTATGTTGATTTCTTCTACCCCCACTTTTCTTGTGTGGGCCTAGTTCTAATCTTATTTTGCATTATATCTCCATTATTGGCATCTTTAAAATGATTTTGACTTTGCCAGGAATCATCTTGAAAATGCCTTCCATTTTGAATTGTAGTAGCTATTTTTATGCTCCCTTTCTCCAGCTAGGACACTCCAGCAACACACTGTCACGCCCAAGTGTATGAGAATATTATGCACACAAAACTGGTGACCTGCAAGCGTGGAGCAGT
Source organism: Scalopus aquaticus (assembly GCA_004024925.1). Classification (NCBI taxonomy): domain Eukaryota; kingdom Metazoa; phylum Chordata; class Mammalia; order Eulipotyphla; family Talpidae; genus Scalopus; species Scalopus aquaticus. The sequence goes on along the minus strand of PVIJ01023011.1, from coordinate 13,154 downwards.
GTTCTTACTAGGCAATATTAGAAGCAACCACATAGTCGTGACCAAAAGAAAAACATTTTCTCGAGGTACTTTCACACAATGGGATAACATATAGCGGATAAAATGATGGAAATGTACATAATATTTGGTTGAATTTCTGAAACAAATCCTGGAAGTTTAATATATATACCATTTTAAATGGTTCAAAATATAATCAAATTATCTTATGTAGCCATATACAGAAGAGTGTGTAGTTTTAAAAGCTGTAAGATAGATTCATGAGTAAAAATATTAAAGTATCAGGCAGTGGATACCCAGAAACAGGGCAAGGGGATGGGGAAAGGCAGATATATTTTATAATTTATATAAAATGTGAGTTGTTGCCAACACCCGGAATTAGAAGTTCCATCAGAGGTGTTTGACATAATTTGTTTTATATTTCAAATGTATGTTAGAAATCTCCTTACCAGATACTGCGCTGAAAAATATTACAGGGAAAGAACAGTTATATGGAAAGTTTCACACAGAATCTAGTCAGTCATAAAGAAAAACTTATGAGATTCCCATACCTAGTAGAGTTTCTCTAGGCAGTATTAGTTTTTCTTAGAAGAAAAAGACAGACACTATTTAAACAGCCAGAATGAGGGAACCAGCATAAAATCCAGGAGAGAAATTGGAAAGAGGATTTGAAAGGGTTAAGTTACAAAACATACTCTCCAGTATTTATATACATCCTGACCTGGAAATAAATACACACACACACACACACACACAGAATTGCTGCTATCAGAGACTTGTTGATGATTTGGAATTGTCAGGGACGATGTCTAGAATATGGGGGTAGGATCACCAAAATCTGTGGTCAGAACAAAGAGCACTGAGAAGGCATTCGTGGTCTGTCAATACAAGGTTCACAGATAAGGTCTTTGCACTTCAATATTTAGAAAGTCAAAATCCTAAGAAAGAGGGAGAGAAAAGCAATGTACCTTGGGAGTTACTTGTACCCTGGTGAGCCAAGCATTTAAACCTTCATTCATTGATTCGTTTTCCATCAGCCTTGGGGAACTGATTTGAGCTAATCCAAACCAGATGTCACTTTGTTTTCCACTGATGTTTTTAGCTTGTAGCATTAAGAATTCACATGATTTGCCCAAAATAATTTTGTCCATATTTTCTTCATAAAGTACAATTTACAAAGCAGAAAATAATACAAAGCTGGAAAATATTATAAGGAAAGAACCCTGTATGTGGTGTCATTTTTGGAGTTGATGGGTTTGAGAGCGGGGGTCCTTAGGTTCACTCTGGGAAAGGTTTCCCCAGAGCTCCTCTTCGGTGCCACGCGGCGAGTTTCTCCACGAGACAGAGACTCAGTTGTACTTAAAGAACAGGTTGACTAGGGAAAGAGACAGGGCAGTAGAGTGCGCTTGCACACAAGAGGGCAGGAAGAGCTGTTCTGAGGGGGCAGGTTTGCTGAGAGGCCTGCATGGTGCAGGTCACGGGCAGACAGGCAGGCCGCTGCCCTGCAGAGGGACAGAGTTGGTAAAGGAAAGCACCTGCATAGGCACAGGTGGGCAGAGAAATGGCTGCCCCAAGTTCTTGCCTGGATGACACTGATATTGCCTTCTTTCAGTTGGGAGGGGCTCATTCTCGAGGATGGCTGTTTGTTCACTGGGTAGCTAGAATTAGAAAAGAGGAGGAGATTCTACAAGGGGCTCAATTTCCTTATCTTTACCTTCCACCTAGCAGTCTGATACCTGCCTGAGTCTGCTTTTGTGATTTAGGCATTGGTATCTGGGTTCATGGTTATGATAATTCCATCTACCCCCACCTTCTTGTGTGGGTCCTCATTTTTAAGTTATATCTCCTCCATCATATGGGAAGTTTCAAACACCAAGGAAAACTTATGAGACTCCCATATCTAATAGTTTATCTAGGTACTATTAGTTTCTCATAGGAGAAAAAGAAGACAGACAGACACTATTTAAACAGCCAGAATGAAGGAATCAGCATAAAATCCAGGAGAGAGATTGGAAAGAGGGTGTAAAGGGAGTAAGTCACAACACTTATTCTCCAGTATCTATATGCATGCTGGCCCAGAAATATATATATATATAATATATATATAATATATAATATATATAATTAATATATAATTAATAATAATATATAATATATTATATAATATACAATTAAATTATATAATATACAATTATAAATTATATAATATTATATAATATATAATTAATATAATTATAATTATAATTAATATAATTATATAATTAATGTGATTATAATTAATTATAATTATAATTATATATAATTATAATTATATATATAATATATTATATATATATAGTGCAGTTTTGTGACTGGGACATGGGCACATTTTACTCGCTTGCATACAATGTATTGTATGTATGTATATGTTGCTATCAGAGACTGCTTGATGATTTGGAATTGTCTGCAGGGAAGAAGCTGTCTAGGAGAATATTGGAGGCGGGTGGGGGGGGGTTGCGGTGTTGCCAAAATCTGTGGGCAGACAAAGAACACTGAGAAGGCATTTGTGCTCTCTCAATACAAGGTTCAAAAATAAGGTCTTTGCACTTCAAAATTTAGAAAGTCAAAATCCTAAAAGAGAGGGAGAGAAAAATAAAAATGCAAAGCAAGATCAAGATCTTGGGAGCTACTTGTACCTTGCTGAGCCAGGCATTTAAACCTTCATTCACTGAGGCTGTTTCCCATCAGCCTTGGGAACTGACGTGAGCTAATCCAAACCAGAATGTCACTTTATTCTTTTCCACTGATATTTGTAGCTGGTAGCTTTAAGAATTAACATGATTTGCCCAAAATAATTTTGACCATATTTTTTTCCATAAAGTACAATTTACAAAGCAGAAAGGAACAGATTGGAGCATAGAAATGGATAAGAGAATCTGACCCTAACGGATGGTTTTTTCCAATCTATGTCACCTAGAAATGGCCTCATTCACCCTAGAGAAATTTGTTCTCTCACTGGAAACAGCACTCCCTTCCATGGAGACTGCATGAGATGCACCAACAAAATCTAATTCTTGTTTTCTCTCACTTATTTCTAGATCCCATGCAGTTTGCAATCCTTCAGTTATGACATTGCATTAGGCACATGAATTAATTTGATCACTACTTACCTCACACCTCACCAAGGCTCCCTTTCATAGCTCCTATTTTTAGGCCTCCCTCCCTTTCCAGGTTGAAATTAAATTCTCAGGTAATAGTATTTAACACATGCATATTTTTAAAAGATGCAAAAACACCTTAGTATATAAAAACTAAGTTATTTAAATAGTAAAGGACATAATTTCAATATATAAATACTTGGACCCTATACTACAAAGCAATGAAGTAGTTGGGTATTTGCACCCTGGATAGAGAAACAGAGGGGTGTGTGTGTGTGTGTGTGTGTGTGTGTGTGTGTGTGTGTGTGTGTGTGTGTGTTTGAGAGAGAAAGAGAGGGAGAGGAGATTTTGATGGTAAGGAATTGTCACGGTTAGAGTGATGACTCCCCAGACCAACAGGAGAAGCAATGGTGCAGTTCCCATCTCAAGGTGGCAGGCTTGAGACCCAGAAAGAGCCCATTTTTCAGTTTGTGTCCAAAGGCAGGAAAAAAACCCAATGTCCCAGTTCAGAAGCTGTCAGGCAGGAGTAATTCTCTCAGGAGACGGACAACCTTTTTGTTCTATTGCTGATGTCAACTGACTGATAAGCCCACCCACAACAGAGTAAATCTACTTATTCAATCTGTTACAGGGCAGGGAGAAGGGTGCCCCAGAACCCCCAAACCTGCCTGCGCTAAATAGATTCTGCCAACCTCCGCATCAGGACAAAACATTTAAGACCTTTAATGCAAAGGCACTTTAATACAATGAGTGTGCAATACCGAAAATAGAAAGAATAGTCTCCAAACCAAGCACCCAAAGTTACCTATCACCTTGCGGGTAGATGTCCACCCAAACAGGATTGGCCCGAAGCGAGGCCCGACCTTCCAGCGGGGGCCCATAGAAAAGGGTCAGAAATAGACCAGCCTAGGAGGAAAAGAGCAAAATCAAAATCAAGATGGACTCTGCCATTGTCAGCCTCCCCAAGGGTCTCTCACCCACATCTCTTTCAACTCGTCCAGAACCAAGAAGCCAGCGCAGCTTCTGCGCACGTCTCTGCTCCCTGCGCCTCCCCCAGGTCTCCTCTGGCTCCCCATCCTGCTTCCTTCCCCTCTCTCCTCTCCACCTTCTTCTCCTCCCTGCTCAGCTCCACCCTCCCTTGGGTGGGGCAGGGAACCTGGAACTTCTCCTTTTCCTGGGCCCACCCTTTTACAAATCTACTGATTTAATTGTTAATCTCATCCCAAACACCATCACAAAATACCTAGAAACATGTTTTACTAAATACCTGGGTACCCTGTAGCCCTGCCAACAAAAAATTCAGCCGTCACAGCACCTACACGTATCATGCTTGCAGGCAGCACACCAGGATTAACTTCGATCACTCAGATACAGCAGACTTCTCTCGTGAAGAGATTTTTTTAAAAAACCTCACTCTTGGGTGACACTTGAAAAGAACAAATTGCAATGTTTTCGTAATTTAGAAAGTGATTACACACACACACACCCGTGCTTGTTTGTAAAAGAAATAGGCTCAAGGAGGAGCTCATCAGGATGTTCTCCTTCAGGTTTTCTGTGAGAGGCTTGGAGGTCACGAGTGACATGAATAAGTTCTGCTGGCCTCCCTAGTCCTTTCTTAAATGCAAATAGTACTCCTACCTGAGAACACTGCAACAGTCAAGAAACAATCTGCCTAGGGTCTAGAATGTTCCCTAATGGTTAGTATTTTAGGTTCAAGCTCCAAGTTATAAGAATGCTGACACTGATGACTCATTGCAGAAGCTACATAGTGGACACGTCCAAGCTGGGAGTGGCCGGCAGGTTTTTGAGAAGACGCGAGTGTCCCTCAAAATTGCTGCAGTGCTGCTGCATCGGTTGCAGAAGAACTTAAGGCCCAGGCCCCAGGTAAGCCAGTTGGTCCATGTCCTGATTGAAAAACTCCGAAGTCCTTTTTTCCTAGCCGCTTACTTGTGAACAGGTGAATAAGGAAGCCGGAGCCTGAGGCTAAGAAGAGGCGGAGAGCTTTGGATGGTAAAGGGCATCTAGCCCAGGTCTTGCTAGTTGTGACTGCTCGGTCCAGGTGAGCCTTTGTATCTCCAGGTACACCGTCCCCCTTGACTTTGAACAAAGTCAGCAACCCCGAGATTCACATTCAGCTCTAGCCTGGTGAGCGGTGAAAGCAGAGGACAACACTGAAATCCAAGGGGCTGGTCACATCATTGGCGTCTCTGTCCTGCTGGGGATTCGTATTCTACGAGTTTATTTTCAACATGTCAGTTTAAAATGTTGGTTAAAAAACTTAAGTTGAAGCTACAATCAAATTACTAGCAAGAGTTATTTTTTAAAGCTTACTTTATATTACACAATGTCACTCCAAAATTTGAGTGGAAGAATTTGATATAGTTCTATATTCTGGAAAGAGAACCGACTAGTAAAAGACACTGGTATATTTGAAGTACAACCTATTTTAGGTTCAAGCTCTATATTCACATCACACATACATGTTCCGAATAGTAATTGAGGAGTAACTTTATGGTTTTCTTCCCTTCTTAAGTGCAGGTGCTTTGGAAAAGGTATCATGGTCAAACATTTTAGTCTTATGCAAAACCTATATATCTGCATGAATGTTATCTTTTTCTCCTGCTAATATGTCTGACTGTTTTGACTAGTCAGTCAGCTGGAGAAGAATCGAAAAGGGTAAGGCGGAGGGAGTTTCTCCTCCACCCTTCCAACCCAAATTCTAGTCACTTAACCTTGGAAATGTGGAGAATGGCAGATTGAAGCAGTCAACTCAGGGAGTAAATGAGTTAGATTACATTTTTTAAAAGAAAAATTTTTTTTTTTTATTTATGCATACATGCTGGGGTGTAGGCCAGAGGTGGAGGGTGCTGAGAGGATTCATCAGAGACAAAGTGGGGAGCACACAGGCATATCGACGGAGGTACACTGCTGAGGGGAGCAGTGGGTGAGGCAGGAGAGGTCTGCTGTGCCATGTGGGAATCTCCCTAGCCGGGCATCGAACTCGCGCCGCTGCAGCCACTGACAGCTCCACAGCTCTGTGCTTAACCCGTTGCGCCACCAGAGAGGCCCTAGATTACATTTTTTAAATTAATTCTGTAAATAGAGAAAAGATGTATATTGAAAAGTATCATGCTCTCCGCTGTTAAGAACAGTGTTTTTAATCTGTTGTTAAAGTAGTCGGCCGCTGGGCCAGCAGCTGCATCACTGAGCACAGAACAATTCTACATCATCCTACGTTTGCAGATTTCCATCTCTGCTCAAGAACCAAAGGTCAGGGCCATCCTGATGGGCCTCGGACATAAGCTGACTGAAGGCAAGGCTGATCTCAGACAAAAATAGGAAGAAATATAGATTGCGTGAGAGCTAGAAAGAAAAATAGAACAGAGGTTCGTTTGGAGGCTTGCTCCACCACTCATTTGAAGGCCTGATTGAAAGCTCACTAGAATGATAGAATGAAAGACAGAACTATTGAACACTTGATAGAATGAAAGATATATAGAATGAGAAGATGAAAGCTAGATAGATCAAAGGTTTGCCTGACTACGCACTTGAATGCTTGCTTGAAAGCTCACTAGAATGATAGAGTGAAAGAAAGATAGACTGAAAGATAGGTAGAATGATAGAATTAATTGTAGATCAAAAACATGGTCAAAAGCTCACTAAAATAACTGAATGATAAAACAAAATCTCTTGTCCAAGGACTTGATAGAATGAAAGACAGAATGAAAGGAATGTTCAAATTACTGTTTTTCAAGTATTAGGAATATTCCTTTCCCTGCATTTATGCTATTATCTGGATACACAGATCCACTTACTTCATTTACTCTTACTGTTTCAGGCTTTTTAAAATCTGATTTTATCATTACTGTCCCAGACATTTTATAGTTCTGAGGTGAAATCAAGTTATGTTCAGCAATGTCTTTCTCCATCATCCTATAACCTCTTTCAGTTTATATAGTTAACAGTGTCTAAGGATATGATTTATCTTTCCGTTGTTTGTTAATTGAAAACATATTTGGATGTATTCTCAGCACCTTCTCTCAAATAAACAGAAACATGCTGCACACAATTTCCCCTTTCTTTTTTCACATCAAAGAAAACTGTCTAGATGGATGGAGGTTACTGCAGTCATCCCCTCTGGCCCAGGGCTGGACTTGTGTCATAACTCAAGTTCTCACTAATGACACACAAGTGAGCAAATTTGTTACTGTTGTAGGTCAGCTGTGATGAGCAAAAAGATGGAGAATCAAACGTAAACAAATAGTCATGGGGCTTGAGAAGAGATTAAACATCACATTGTTGGGTCAAGAAATCCTGTTTAGACATTTAAAGGATTCCATGCCTTTACACCTGAGGTCCTGAAGTCCGAAATAGAACACAGAGATGAACTACATGACCTTATCGGTAAAGGAAATAGGAACTACATAAAAAGTACTTGTCCTATCTGAGGCAAATCTCTTGAAGGTGAGGCATTTCATTCCAGCTGTTTTTACTGGTTGCCCATCTAAGGTCTAACGTTAAAACATTCAAACATCGTCAGCTCACCGTCTCAGACATTTTCATTAAAACTGTTCATGTGTTCAGTCCCATCATTCTTCCTTGAATTTCTGCCTTGTTTTCCAGGACTCTGTCCACCACTGCTTGCAGTAAAATGAGCCTTCTCAGGCCTCAGAGCACTACATTTACAGGAGCCCTAAGAAAGCCAGCGACACTGACCTTACATTCTGCCACCCTGACAGTCCTCCGATCAGTATTCGTTGGGTCTAAAACCCTGATGGAGGGCCTCCCTGGGGGTGCAGGGGTTCAAGTCTCAGCACTATGAAGCTATCCAGAGCCACTACAGCACAAGTTCGATCCCCAGCCAGGGAGCTTCCCACATGGCACAGCAGACCTCTCCTGTCTCCCCGCTGCTCCCCTCAGCAGTGTACTTCAGTCCATCTGCCTGTTCTGCTCCCCACTCTGCCTCTGGTGAATCATCTCACCCCCCTCAACACACACACCTCTGGCCTACACCCCAGCTTGTATGCATAAATAAATAAATCTTTAAGAAAAACAATGTCAGATTTTGTAGTCTGGTAATCAGACTAAATTCTTTCAGCACAAATGGAGACTGAGTCATTCCTATTTGTTTTCACAGCACAAATACACATCAGCATTTTCCTTCCTTTTGTTCCTGGGGATGGGGGGAAAGAACATGGCAGTTTGTTCTCGGACATTGCTCAGAATCTCGCTGCGCATCATAGAGCTTTACCCACTGTCATGCAATTAGTAACTTGCACCCCTGTGGGAAACAAGCGTTTACTGCACGGACCCTCCTGAATAGTGCACTGAAATTTAGACAAACTAAAATCTGTAGATGATTTTTCCAAAAGAACATTCAAATATTTGAACTTAACCTATCACATGATGGTGCCGGGCCCCTGGATATTATTTGTCAGAAATGCGTGCCAGTTTGCAGCTAAATCATGCTGCCAAAGAGCAGAGAAAACTTGCCCCCTAAAGCTACTCTGAGATACGGAGTTAGTATTAATTCTCAAATTGACCGTTTCTGTGTTGAAGGCAGTAACAAAATAGACCACAAGACACCCCCTTTGAAGCAGCAGGCCCTGGCAGCCCCCCTCTGCTCACTCCCAAAGGGCGGGCAGCCAAGATTTGCCCAAGTGAAAGACTAAAAAGTATCCCATTGGATGAGATATGAATATTATTTAACCACTGGCAAGAGAATTTTAAAAGCAGCAGTTTAAACAATCATCTGTCCTCATTTTTAGTTTCCTTTTGTCTGCCTCATGGCTTATTGTCAAGAAACCAAGTAGGCTTCACACCAAGAATGGAGTTAGACACCTCAGATTTCTATGCACTTTTCTACTTAAAGGAAGGCTGGGGCTATGCAGTGAATTGTGTCCCCCTACCCCCCACCCCGCCAAAATATATGTAGAGGTTCTAGACCTCAGTTCCTCAGAATGTAATCGGATTTAGGGGTAGAATCTTTAAGGTGGTTAATTAAAAGGAGTTCATCACAGCAGGCCCTCTTCCGGTGTGACACGTGCGTTTTAAAAAGCGGAAATTTGGGTCCTCCCTGGTGTTGCAAGGGGTTAAGTATCAGCACTATGAAGCTACTGGCAGTATCAAAGCATGAGTTCAATCCCTGGCCAGGGAGATTCCCACATGGCACGACAGACCTCTCCTGTCTCGCCTGCTGCTCCCCTCAGCAGTGGCTTTCAGGCAGTCTGCCTGTTCTGCTCCCCACTCTGTCTCTGGTGAAGCCTCTCACCCCCCCACACCTCTGGCCTACACTCCAGATCTCATATGCATCAATAAATCTTTATAAAAAAGGTTACTGAGACATAATTGAAAAAAAAAAAAAAGAAAAAGAAAATAAAAAGGCCCCAGTCTTTTAGAAGGAGTTTCTGAGGATGCATGCTGCTCCCCGACCTGGTATTCAAAGTGCGCATGTGGAAGTTCCTATGAGAAAGGCATTCCGTACATTTTTTCCTTCAATAAAATCGGTAGTGATTGAACAGTTTGAGAAGTGAAATAAGTGTAATTTCATAAATGCTCCACCACTGTGTGAGCTTCTCTGGGTCATGTATTTTTATGTTTCTTGAGTGAGGCATATACTAGTAGCTCAATTAACACCTTATTTAGACTAGTGCTTCCCTAGCTCTGTACCGAATACCGCAGGGGTCACAGTTATTTTAAGTAGCACGTGTTTAATAAGTATTTTAAGTAGCGTTGTTTAATATGTCAAAACAGAGTGAAAATCATCTCTTTTCTACTCTTTTTTATTCTTTCTGATTAGCTAGGAAAGTATCCATTGGTGCTGCAGGCCTTGAAGGCCTTACTGCCAGGTGTTACTCACCCTTCAGCTGTAACCACCAATAGGACTCAAACTCAAATCAGTAGGCAGCAAGAAGCAGATAGCTGGGATTTAACATTTTTTTATAGATAGTTTTATAGTTACATTCTGTGTATAGCCAGAGGTAGGATTTTTCCCTTGAGTGGTGATATAAAGCTGTCTTTCAAAATAGTGATTTTATTTCCTAACGAGCAGATTTAAGGAAAAATAATCAGAATACCGTAGGTCGCACCCTGGAACAGCCCAAAGAAAAAAATTAGGGAAATGGCACTGGTACTCAGTTGACTGAATTTTGAACAATACTGAATAAAATAACTTGAATAAGGTCGTAAAACTGTAATGGAAAAATGATACTTGTTATATTTTATAGCTCTATATAAATTATGTCTGTTATATGTTCAATATTAATGTTCTACTTATATACTGCAACCTACAATGATATTACGTATTATAAATTATCCTGTAATATGTAACAGATGAAGCTGTAGGAATTCGGTGTGAGTAAATATTGTGGAATATGACAATCTGGGGAAGTACTTGGAAGTAAACTTGTTAACAAGGGTCAACCTTGAAAGACAGGGTCGACTGCTGAGATTTTTGTCGATGTGTTACCAGATAAATATGTAACATTTTTATGCCAAAATTGAGCAGTTTAACACTACAGAGTGTACATTACCTCACAGAGTTTGAAGGTCAGCAATGTGGGAACAGCTTACCTGTGGGGTCCTGGCTCAGGTTCTCTCGAAAAGCTTCAGTGTGAACTTGGGTCCTTCACAACTGGACAGACCGGACAGTTGAGGTCCAAGAAAAGGCTCCTTCCTATGACTGCTGACTGGAGGTCTCTGGTCCTCGCCATGCAGGCATCTCTGTAGGGTCACTTGTAACAAGAACTGGCCTATTCGCCTGGAGCAAGTGATCCAAGAGTGAGCAGGAGTGCTGAGATGGAAGTCTTTTTTCTAACCTTGGAAGCGACCTTCCATCGCTTCCGCAATATCCTGTTGACCACCTGGTGCATTGTGGGAAGGGCTGCTCACGGAAGCGATATCCAAAGGCGGGGGTCACTGCATCTCAGAGGCCACTTCCCACAGGTGTCAGGGAACGGTGTCTCAGCCCTCACGCCATCAGCACCACCTGGGGGGTTGCCGGTATTCTCCATGCCCAGGCCTCTCACGGGTCAGAATCTCTGGGGTTGGGGCTGGGCAGCAACATCCTGTTTTCAACATTCTCCCAAGATTCTGACGCTTGATTGAAGTTGAGGTCTACGAGGCACAAGAGGAATGAGAAACTGGGTACATGAAACTGACCCAGAGACAGTGGCCAAATTTGGATTAATGAGCTCCTTAGATGGATCACGTATCATGACAGGAAACATGAGAGATTTTGTTCTCAGGGCTTGAGACAAGGGCTTGAGACAAGAATGTGGCACGGCTTCTGATGTTTGCGAGACAGTCGTATTTGTCACTGGTCCTGTACTGTGTGGGCCCTGTGACCCCAACTGAAAGCAGGCATCTGCTTTGTTCGGGAGGCTAAGGACTAGGATACTATTCTGGAACAAAAGGCAACTGTTGGCAGTGCAAGCCTGGAGTTCCCATCTCTGTGGGGCAGGGCCTGGAAGTCCCTGGGGCCCCGGATGCCAAGTCAGCCGATGCATCACAGCTGGTCACCCCAAACCCACAGCTTTCTGGAGCTACTAAGAATTTGAAATAAAGGATAGTAAATTCCAACATTGACTACTGTCATATTCTGCACATTCCAGAAAAACCCCTCCTCATCTGTGACTCCACCTCCAGTTAATTTCCATCTTGCTTTATAATTCCCAGGCACTTTGGTGACTTGTTGCTCCCTAATACCAGGTGTCCCCCACCCACCCACATGTACACACCTCAGGCCTCTTGTCCCTTCTTTCTGCCTAGAATATTCCACAAGGGCTCACTCCATCTCATTTTCGTTATTTAAATAGTTATTTAAAATGGGAGGATACAAAACAGCTCCTTTGCTTTTCTTCTTTTTAATACCCAAAAGGCCAGGTTTATTACTCTTTTTTTGAAAGGATGCTTGCCCACACATAAAAGCAGGGGCAGAAGAAGCTGCCCCTAAAAGCGGCAGGTTTAAGAGGCGCCTGCATAGACACAGGCTGGCAGTCTTGCGAGAGCGGCTGCTCCTGTTTGGCAAAGGGAAAAGGTTGAAGAGAAACACCTGCAGTACAGGTGGGCAGGAGAGCAGCTTTCCTTGCATTCTCCCAGCATTTAATATCTTTTGATACATTTTATGTTTCTCTTTTCCCAAATTAGAAAACAAGCTTTCTGTTTAGTTCTCTGCTCTACTTTTGGCTCAGCAAGTACTTACTGAATTTAGAAAACATCCCTGATCGACACCCGTGCCTGAAACTTTCAGGCCCAAACAATTTAGTAACTTCTTAAAAAGCTAGATCCTACAGGGCAAACGTAAGAAATCCCATTATTTTGGGTGAAAAAATGGATCACAAAAGAAAAATCTGACTAAATACACTCCTTATAGACTCTTATCTCAAAGTATGAAGTTACAGGAAGGACAGGAAGCCAAAGCTTGGACACAGGTGGGCGTTTGTGGAGACAAAGAACTAAAATGCTTTGAAGGGACGTTCCTAATCAATAATTTAACTGGGATGAGGATTCAAATCGCTCCATGGTAAGCTGAACTAGGCTCTAGGGATTATGGAGTTTGGGAAAAAAAAAAAGAAGTACCGACCTTATTTGAGACCCACAACCAAAGTGTACAGAACTTGCACCCCCACCCCCCAAAACAAAAGTGCGCAAAGGACTAAAATCTACCCTTACCCTTGTCTACAGCAGGCGTAAGCTAGTGCCAGTTCTTTTTGGAAAATTTGGTGGCTCTGAAAAGAGCCTTTGGGGTGCGGCGAGCCTCGGGGCGCGGGGCTCACTTGGAGCTCGTGTACTTGGTGACGGCCTTGGTGCCCTCGGACACGGCGTGCTTGGCCAGCTCCCCGGGCAGCAGCAGGCGCACGGCCGTCTGGATCTCCCGCGACGTGATGGTCGAGCGCTTGTTGTAGTGCGCCAGGCGCGACGCCTCGCCCGCGATGCGCTCGAAGATGTCGTTCACGAACGAGTTCATGATGCCCATGGCCTTGGACGAGATGCCCGTGTCGGGGTGCACCTGCTTCAGCA
>PVIJ01023010.1:0-15029 GCA_004024925.1 Scalopus aquaticus | reverse complement strand
ATGCAAAAAAATGAAGCTAGACTACTACCTCACACCCTGCACAAAAGTCAACTCAAAATGGATAAAAGACCTGGATGTAAGACCTGAAACCATAAAATGTATAGAAGAAAATATAGGCAAAACTCTACACGACATACATCTCAGCAAAATCTTGAAAGACTCATCCCTCAAAGCGAAGGAAGTGAAAGACAAGATAAACCGATGGGATTACATCAAAATAAAAAGCTTCTGTACAGCAAAAGAGACATTAACCAAAACTAACAGACACCCTACCAACTGGGAAAAGATTTTTACACACAATACATCTGATAAAGGTCTGATAACAAAAATTTACAAGGAACTCACACAACTCAACAAAAACAAAGCCAACAACCCAGTCAAAAAATGGGCAGAAGAGCTCAAAAGGCACTTCTCCAAAGAAGAAAAGCAAATGGCCAACAGATACATGAAAAAATGCTCAACATCACTTATAATCAAGGAAATGCACATCAAAACCACTATAAGATACCACCTCACACCTGAGAGGATGGCACACATTAAAAATACAGGCTGGTGGTGGGCTGCCCAAGGGGAATACAAAATGTAAAAGACATAAATAACAAGAAAAAAAAAATAAAAATACAGGCAACAACAAATGCTGGCAAGGATGTGGAGGGAATGTGAACTGGTGGGAATGTGAACTGGTCCAACCACTATGGAAAGCTGTATGGCGATTCCTCAAACTGCTAAACATGGAGCTCCCATACGACCCAGCAATACCACTTTTGGGAATTTACCCAAAGGACACAAAAACACTAATCCGAAAGGATACATGCACCCGTATGTTCATTGCGGTGCTGTTCACAATAGCAAAGGTATGGAAGCAACCCAGATGTCCAAAAATAGATGATTGGATCCAGAAGATGTGGTACATATACACAATGGAATACTATTCAGCATGGAAAGAAGATAAACACATGCAATTTGCAGCGACATGGATGGAATTAGAGGGAATCATACTCAGTGCAATAAGCCAGAAAGAAAAAGAAAAATATCGAATGGTTTCAGTTATAACAGGACTATAGGGAGGCCGGGTGGGAGAGAGACACTCAGCGGTGATGGGGGGGAGGTGGGAGGGGAGGATAAGGGCACAAAATGGAAGAGAACACAAGGGACCATGGAGATGGATCACGGGTGAATTGGTGGTGGGCTGCCCAAGGGGAATACAAAATGTAAAAGACATAAATAACAATAAAAAAAAATCATTTTGGAAACCTGTGCCTTATCCTTCAAGCTGTTGAATATTACTCCAAAGGATTTTAAACCTCACTAGGGAAAAAAATCTACCTGTTCCAAACATATCTGAACAGCCAATTCAATTTTAAATTTCCGTTACAAATATAAAGTAGTTCAAGTCACCTTTTTCCTGCTGTCCCTGTATCCTGAATCTTTATGGAGAATTTATAAGGCTTTAGAAGCCAAACCTCGTAGGCCTGAGGAATACTGCTAGGCTCTAGTGGGTAAACTCCCGAGTTTTAGTTGCATTGAATGCAAGAAAATTACATTTCTCCGTTACCCGTACTTAGTAATTTGTCTGCTTAATGTGCACTTATTCACATAACGCAACCAGGTGCAATATAATCCATCCAGTAAAAAGACCTCTTCTCCTGACACACGCACTATTACCGGCTCCTTGTGTTTACAGCCGGAACACAGGAGCCGCCACCAGTGGGGCATCTGCACAGGGGAGGCCGCTGGGCCTGCTGCAGTCAGTTCCACAGGGAGCTCACCTACCTGATCGCCCAAAATCCACGAGTCAGTGGGAACAGGTGAGGCTGGTTTCAATGCAAACTTGAGCTTCAGAAGTGCTTTGCTTGTCTGGGGGGGGGAGGGGCGGAAGGCACAAAGGTTGCTTTGGAGACCTTTTGTAGGGTGTAATGTAGTTGCTGGATACAGCAAGTGCACCCCCCTCTCACCAGTTTCTTTCTTTTGGCCGCACTGATTGAACAAACCTGCCGCTGTAGGCGCCCACCGGAGCCACCCCATTTCCACCCTGCTCCTGGGGCGGCAGAACCAGCCCAGAGCCCTGAGAATGTGGCCTGCTCCCTTCACTTGTTCAGAGAGAGCCCGCGAGCGCTCCCAGCACCGCAAACACCGTGGCCTCGGGGCGCCCTCCAGGTGCCTCAGATAACTTTTCAACGATTTCCAGCTGATGCGGGGCTTCAGCGCTGTTAAGGCCGGAAGGGGATTCCCCGCCCTCGCGCACTGGGAAAGCTGTTGTGGGGGGCCGGACTGCTGAGTCCCTTGGAGAGTATTTAGGAGCCAGCAGCATCCTGGGCCCCCTCCCCCCTCCCCTACTTAGAACAACCAAAACAACGCCCCGGAGACGGCCAACGGGCCCCGGGAGCCCCCAGGCCCGCGGGGCGAGGGCCCGGGATCCCCAGGGAGGGCCGGCGGGGCCGGCGCCGGCTGGAAACGGCGCTAAGGGCGGCCTGGGGCCCCGCAGAAAGCCCGCCAGGCGTGAGGGGGGCTGGGCCGCGGCCGCGGCCCACGCACCCCCCGGGCTCCGACCGCGGCCAGGGACGCCCCGCCGGCGCGGAGGTCGAACGTACCATGGGAATCGGCTCCGCGAGAACCGAGCGCCGCGCCGCCCGCTGCCTGCAGCCCGCCGCCCGCGGCCGCTCCCGCAGCGCCGCCCGCTCTTCCGCTTCCGGCCTCCGCGCCTCATTTCCGGTGCGGCGCGCCGTCCCGGAGAGCGGGGCAGTGGGCGCGCCGGCACAGCGCCGGCCCGGAACCCTCACCGCCGGCGCGACGTGCGGGTCAGTGGGGGCGTCCGAGGCCTCCCTCCCGCCGGGTCAGCACCAGGGACGGGGACCCGCCCTGGGGGCGGGACCGGGGCGCGCGGCACCGCCCTAGTGGGCGGGCCCTGGGTGCGGGGACCAATCACGCGCGGGGCTGAGGGCGGCCGAGCCCAGCAGCAGTTCCGGGGCGGGGCTAAGGGCGGGGCGGTGGGAGGAGCTCGCGCAGGAGGCGGGGCTTTTGCTGGTCCTTAGACCGCGTGGTTGTTGGGCACTTAACCCTTCTCCGTGTTCACACAGCTTGGCACATCCCGGTAGAAGAATCCCGTCCTTATTTAGGCTTTTCATTTTTGGTGCATGTTTGCTATTCTTAATTTCATTTAGCATATGCATCGTTTCTCTGCTGTCCCAAGCCAGAAAGCTGGGATGCTATTTTAAGATTGTTGGGGGGCGGGAGGTTATGTCATAGACAGACATAGGGCAACTTCAACAGAAGGACAAAGTCAGTCAAATGTTCTCACTCCGGTACTGTCTCCTGCTTCTTTTGATCAAAGATAAGCATTTTTTTTTCATTCTTCCCCATATAGTGTGTATTTGTCCATGTAGGTGTATGTACAAACCTGCGATTTCTCCAAGCAGCAGCTGAAACTGCTAAATTGTTTCATGCCATCTAGATCTACTGAAAAGGGAGATGGATCATTGATGGGTTGATAAGAAGAAAACGAAGACATTTAAAAGATCAAAAGAAAATAAAAATAATGCAGTCATCATATCCTGTATGGACTATCTCTGGATAAGATTCATGTCATAAAATGGTAAAACTGTATAATTCTAACAGGGTACTCCCCAGAGAAAAGGGAGGTTCCAGGTTCCTGCCCCCACCCTAAGGGAGGGCAGGAATGGGATGTTAGAAAAGACTGAGAGAAACACTAGAAAGGAAGAATAAGTGGAAGAAGCAGAGGGGGAAGAAAGAGAAGAAGGGGAGAGAGATGGGGAGAGGGGAATATACTGGAAGGGAAAGGAAGGAAGAAGCCCTGGAGCAGGCACATGGAGCAGAGACATGAAGAAGCAGCTTCTCAGCCTTCGACTTGTGCCAGGGACTTGAGGGACATGGAAGGAGGCATTTGAAAGAGACAGAAAACATGGCTGAGAGAAACCAAAGAAAGAATCAAAGAAAGACAAAATTAAAACCGACCCTTGAAAACTGACCATAGATTCTGGGCATCTAAGAGGGGAGGGGAAGAGAGAGGGAGGGGTGAGAATGGTGGGGAAAGGGGAGCACAAGGGTCTAGGCAGAGGACTATGGGGGCTTTGATAGTGGAGAAGCTACAGTGGCCACACTGGGGTAGAAATCCTACACTGTCAAGACCTCAGATTTCCCCCAAGCTTTATTTATCTTTCTATGCAAAGCAGACTAGGTATTATTTGTTTTATACTCGGTCTTGGTCAGGGATTCAGCTTCCCAGACACCAAATCATCTCAGCTCCTACGTCTGAAGACCAATTGCAGAGTCTTCTCTCTCCCCTGCCCTCACTCCTTGGCCTATTTCCCCCTTTGGAAGACCCGTGAGGGGCAGGGGAGTGACCGATGCAGATGGATCTGCAAAGTCTGGTGCGTTTCAGAGAGTGACGCAGTGCCAGGGGAACTTGAGAACGCCAGGACTTGGGCTGTGGCGGGAGGAAGGCTGGGGGGCTATGGAAGAACCCAGATGGGTGCGGAGGCTAACACAAGAGCCGGAGAGAGGCATGTTCCAGGGTTTCTTAGGAAAGAGAACCTCAGTGAAGCCGGTGTTGATTTTACACGGTGGCAGTTTTTGTACCAGCTTCGCCCATTCTGTCCCGCGGTGATTACACAGCGTGCATCTGGAAGGCAGAATGGCGGCTGCCTTCGGGACTTAGCGCGGGAGCCGACTTTGCTAGTTCCCTGGGAACCAGACAGAAGAGACGTCAGGAAGGGTTCAGAGACCATGTCCGACCAGTGAGGTTTATTTCTGTTCCAGTCCAGCTGCGCTAGAGCCCGGCTGGGAGAGGGCCCGGCTGATCTGGTCACGGCAGCTTCCGCAGGTCCAGGTGTGGCAGGTAATAGCCCAGGCGCCGGCGCTGCACCTCATAGTTGCCCTCCTTATTCCGCAGGCAGACAGTGAACTGTGAGGGTGAGAGGGCAGCAGAATGGGCTGGTCATCTACTCCAGTACAGAGGAATCTAAGAGCACGCGAAGAAGCCAGAGGCCCGATGTTCCCTGTGGCTCTCTCCTGCCTTTTTCCATTTAGTTTTCTCCCTCGATTTTTTTTTTTTTTGCTTTCTTCTTTTCTATTTCCTCTCCCCTTTCACTTTCAATTTTCATCATTTTTGCTCTGATCTTGCTCAATTTTTGTCGTATTTGTTCTGATATTTTCATTTCTCCCTGTCTGTCGGTCTCTCTCCCATGTCCTCTAGCTTAATGGAGGTATCCTTAACATGCAACAATACTTATACATTGGAAGTGAATGATGATAAATTTGAGTATGACTTATTGACATCAAGATGATAATCTTCTCATCCCAAAAAGTTTCTTCATACATCTCTGTAATCCTTCTCTGCCATTTGCAACTAGTTTCATTCCCAGGCAGCCAGAGGATAGCTTGTATTTTCTAGAATTTCTTTATAATGGACTCCTGTAGTAGGTAATCTTTTTATCTGGCTTCTTTCACTCAGCATAATTATTTTGAGATGTATACATGTATGCATGTCTAGGAATCTATTAGAATTCACTATTTTTTACAGCTGAATAGTATTCCACTGTAGGGATGTTTATTCATTTACCTGTTGATGGACATTTGGGTTGTTTTCTGTTTTGAGCTGGTATGACTAAAGCTACTATAAGCATTCGTGAACAAGTGTTTGTATAAACAAGTTTTTTTCCTTAGATAAATTCCTAGAAGTGGAATTCTTGGGTATATAACTTCTAAAGATGTACCCAAGCTAACCCTATGAGTTCCGATAGCACCACATCTTCAGCACTTCTTACAGTCAGTCTTTAAAAATTGTAGCCATTCTCAGATGAGATGGAGGAGTATGTCATTCCGACTTTTCATTTGCATTTCCCTAATGACTACTGTTATGGAGAAAATAAAAATGCAAGTCCCACCAGACTGGGAGAAAATATCCTCAACGCAAGGGAAATGTATTTGTAACACGGAAGGAACTCTTACAACCCAATACTACGGAGACAAGTCACACTTTCCGACTCACCAGGAAGCAGCATATCAGGCACACGATGAGAACCAGGAGTCCCGCCAAGCAGATGAGGATGATGGCCCAGAAGGGGAGGCCTGGGGAGAGAGGCTGGAGTGAGCCCCTGCCATTCTCACTGGGCTCCTGCTGTTCCCCCCGACTCTGCCTCAACAGCCCTTGGTGGGGCCAACTTTCTTATCCAACACCTGTGTGTGCGGTTCCTTTTGATGAGGTACGGCAGCCCGACATTCTCCCCCACCCTGGAAGGGGGATTCTTGGGTGCTTACCAGAACGCTCCATCAAGGTGTCACTTTTGTTGGCAGAATACCCTGGAAGCAAGTGGAATTCTTAATACAAGTTTTCAAACATACAGAAAAATACAATAAGCTGAATCAGAAATATCCATCCCTAGTAATAACACTACATTCAATTAAACAATGTCATCTAATGTATAAATTAACAGGCCACCCTTGCTTCATCCATTATTGTCACTGAGCTGTTAATAAACACATCGCACTGCTTGTGACATATTCACAAGGCCACTGTCCCACTACAGGAGCGTGATAAATCTGGGCACAGAGGATGGATGTTGCACGGGGCCATTTAGGACAATCAGGAGTAGACTGGTTTATCGCAGGTGGCAAGCCCAGGTGAGTCTGTAAATTCCCAGGCAGTTTCTTCTCTGCCTAGAGACGTAATCATCCCTTCTCCTTTATTGAGGCAGTTTTAGACTCATTTTCCAGAATTTCCTCTAGGAAGGCGCCTCTGACGACCCCTTCTGGGTATGGGTTGGATAAATCAAATAATTTATATTTGTCACTGGCCTATTCTTGTTATTCCCAACTACCAAATACATCCCAGCCACGCACTGGGCTGGGGGAGAATCTTAGGGCTGCTACCCCAAAACCTCCTCCCAGCTAGCTTCTTAAAGATATGCTGTCCATCTGTAACGCACCACAGGTGACTTTTTAAATTACATTACTATGCACTAAATCATATTAAAGTGTGGTCAGTAATATTAAAAATAAGTAATAAAAATCAGCCACATTAGTCTTACTTTAACCACTCAGGAGGCAGATGTGGTTGCTGTACTGGGCAGCACAGATCTAGGGTCCCTCTATTTTTTTTTGCAAGTTCTGCTGGCTGGTCAAACCTAGAACAGCACTTGGTGGATGATGACCTAGGAGTCAAGCAGGGCCACTGTCTGTTTTTATAGACCCTGTGAGCCAGAATTTATACAACGAGAAGAAGACAAACTTGTGATACAGACTGTGTGGTCTTCAAAATCGAACATCTTTGTTCTCTGTTGCTTCAGAGAATGTGCCCCCAGGGAAAGCTCTGGTGTGGAAGGGGGCCCCCTGCTCCAGCCTCCGGGAACTCAGAGCCTCACCGTCGACTAGGACGCTGTCTCTGTCCAGGGTGAAATTCCGCAAGTGGGTGCCGTTCTGGGTGAGCCTCAGGAATTCCTCGTAGATGGTGATCCTGTCCAGCCTCCGCGCCAGTGGCGAGATGTCACACAGGGAATCCACACCCGTGTGGTTGCTGGAGGGGACAGGCCTGGAAAACACGAGGGGTGAACGGGAGTCTCTGGCCTTCTCCTTTCCCTACTCCTGGGTTCTGTCCAAGAGAAGGCTCGAGATCATCATTTTCCAATTCCAAAACTTATGAAGTTGCAGCATCAAAACTAGAATAAGCAGATCTTCAGAGACAGAAAGTAGACTAATACTGTTTGCTAGGGGCTGGAGGTGGGGAGAGTGAGGAGTGATTGCCGATGGGTACGGTTTTCTTTCGGGTGTGACAAAATGGCCCGCAATGAAGTAACAGGAGGGGTTTACCCCTCTATGAATATACAACTAAATTGTTCAGCCCAGAAGGGGACTGTGGGAGGGAATCACATCCAGATACTGATACAAAAAAATTCAATTGCTTCATGTGGTTAGTGGCTGAATTCTGTCACCTGGCTCTAGCCCCAGCTCCATGGAGTCTGACCTAAGTGCCAGACTCATTAAGCCCCGGATGCTCCCACCACCCGACCCCCCCCCCCCGCCCCCACCCCAGGGTCTCTATGCCTGCTGAGGTTATACAAGTTCTCTGGTGTTTCCAAGCCAGCTGGGCTCCCTAGTTTAGGAAGAAGCCGGGTTTAGGGCCTCCCTGGTGGCGCAGCGGTTAAGCGCTACACTGTGGAGCTGTCGGCAGCGACAACGCGAGTTCGATCCCTGGCTGGGGAGAATCCCACATGGCGCAACAGACCTCTCCTGCCTCGCCCGCTGCTCCCCTCAGCAGTGTATTTCCATTGATCTGCCTGTGCTGCTCCCCACTCTGTCTCTGGTGAACCCTCTCGCTGCCCCACGCCTCTGGCCTGTACCCCAGCTTGTATGTATAAATAAATAAATCTTAAAGAAAAAAAGGAAGAAGTTGGGTTTTAGGTGAAAGGTCTATATTCCTCAACACTAGGAACTGAGAGATTGTGGCACAGGGACACACTGAAAGGAGAAGTTTCCAGAGTCATTAGGTTCTGGGTTGGAACTCACCTGAATGCTGAAACGTGACAGCCAGAAAAGTAATTCTTGATGCTGCTGTTCCGGAAGAGCTGGTTAAGCTGGAAGACAGGGTGACATTTCCTAGGTCCGAATCCCAGGCAAGCAGCCTTGAAATGTTCAGCCACTGAGCACATTCCCATCTGCTGTAACTGCCCTGATAGACTCTAGCTCAGGATGTGCACCTAAGGGACATTGCACCCCAGGGCCTGACGGAGCTGTGCAGCCTGGGGCTAGTTGCTGAAACTCTCTGGTCTGTACTAATTGGTCAAGAGAGAATAAGAACCTGCCTTTATGAGTCCTGATGAAAAAAAAATCACACCCTGACCGCCCAGCGTCCACACCTGCATCTGCAAGGAGCCGGAACGACGCACAACCCTGTCATTACCGCGTCCTCCATGCTCCTCTTGTTTCGCTGGTGCTGGCTGGTGCCGGGCTGGGCCAAGTCCTCGGAGTAGAGCAGGTTGGTCACGGTGAAGTTCAGCCGGAAGTGCTGGGCGCCGGGGACGCTCGTTGGTTTTTCTGTAGATAGATTATCTGAGAATTCTACTCCTAGGGTAAAAAGAAAATAGAACCAACCATGTCAGGGGAAGGTTTCAACTGAGGGTCATTCCAGCCTGTCTACTTATTCCTGGTAATGGGCCTTGAGCTGGGCCTTTGAAGTAGGTTACATAATAGCCTCTGCACCCGCCTGTCCAACTCTGCACCCAGCATCCTGGAGTTCAGGAGGATGCGGGGAAGAGGAGACTGTGGATTGCTGGGGCCTCATGCGGCAGTGCAGGTGCTGCCCAGCCCAGGGGAGTTTTATATTTTTAATTTTTAAAAAAGATTTATTTATGTATGCATACAAGAACTGGGGTGTAGGCCAGAGATGTGGGGGGTGAGAGGATCCACCACAGATAGAGTGGGGAGCAGAACAGTTGGATCTACTGAAGTGCACTGCTGAGGGGAGCAGCGGGGAGACAGGAGAGGTCTGCTGCGCCATGTGGGAGGTCCGTGGCCGGGGATCAAACTCGTGCTGCAGTGGCTCTGGATAGCTTCATAAGCTGAGACCTAACCCCTGCGCCACCAGAGAGGCCCCCAGGGGGGAATTTTAAAACACTGATGCTGACTCTGTTCCTAGGAGGCCCTCCTACCGCTGGTCTTCTTCCCCCAGCCTAATCCATTCTCCACACAGCACCCAGAGGATAAGTTTCCTAAGCAACACGCTGAGGGTGTTTGTCCTTCCACAAGCCACTCTGAAATTCCCTGCCCAAGTCTTTGGCCTCAGCTGTCCCCTCTCCTATGTCAAGTATGTGCTCAAGCCACAGCAAACTTCTTGCCACTTCCTGTCTGTCTTCGAGGTACAGACACCCCAGCCCAACTCCCCAGCCCATCCATTTGGCTAGGTGCCGTCTGCATCGGGACGCAGTTTCTTCGCCACTTCTTCCAGAAAGCTTTCCAAGACGAGGTTGTGTGTCCCTCCTTGAGGCTTCTATAGGTTCTCGGAATTCCTGATTATAGTCATTACTTCAGTGTCTCATCAGTGGCTGTCTTGTTGAACGAATGACTCAATGAATGAATGAACCAACGCACCAGTCAAATGTGCGGTTTCATGACGGAAACTCAGGACCTTCCACATTTTGAACTGGAAAAACTTACAAGTCAAAACTCCCCTCCCGAGGGGTCTGGCTGCAAGTTTTCTCTCGGCTTCCTGTTGGGTGACCACCTGCCCTGGGCCATCTACAGGGACCTCCAGGTGGCCCTGCTCTTCTCTCTGGGGTCACTGCCCACCCTCCCTCGCTGCCCCCTCTCTTCAAGCCGGGAAGCCAGCACCGCCGCCACCTCCCACCTGTCACATGCACGTTGGCCAGCTGGTAGGTGGCCCCCAGCCAGTGGGAGGAGGCGTTCAGGGTCCTGGTCAGAAAGACCTGCTCCACCACGCCGGGGTCCACGTTGGAGGAGAACAGGGCCGTGAGGGTGACCAACATGGAGTCCGTCCTAGGGGCAGAGACTGGTCAGTGCCCGGCGCCAGCAGTGTCGCTCCGCAGAGCAAGGACCCAGGCCCAAGACGCCGGGGACGTGTGGAGGCCTCCCCCCAAGCTCGAAGGGAGGCTTTGACCAAAAAGGGGAAGAATCCCGGGAAGTGGGAGTAGAAGCCGTAAGGGCACCCACAGTGGCCGCCTAGGTCACCGCTCTAAGAGGTGACTTATCTGCCCCCGGCCCCAGCGGGTGGAAAGTGCAGTAACGTTCTGCATTGACGAGGAAGGAACAGGAGCCAGGAAATATTCCGGCGAACCCCACTACTCTCACGCCCCCCCCCAGTGTGGCGCCTCCTCTTTTCAGCGTGGGGGTCTCAGCTCCGCTCCCCGGCACAAGGCTCAAACAGACGTCGCTGCCCTTAGGCCATTCACTTCCCTTCTCTGAGCCTCGGTTTCCGCATCTGCGCAATGGGGGTGATTGCGGCCTCCGCTTCCCGGGATGAGAATGGAACGAGCTGCGGGACCGGCCGGCACGTGCTACTGTGGGGCTATTGGCCGGACCGGCCCAGAGGGGAGGCGGCAGCGAGGTCGGCACCCCGACAGGGGGGTCCTTTCTCCCTTCTGTGGATCTGGGGGAGGGGGCAGGACAGGCTGACAGGGACACTGAGGAACGCGCCACGGCGACTCCAACTCAGATGTGGCCATGGGCCAAGGCCTCCGAGGTCCCCAACTCACGCCAGGTTGGTGCCCACGCAGGAGCGGAACACGGCCCGGAGCTGGCTGCGCGAGTAGAGCGCGGTGACCTGGGAGAGGGGGAGACGGGCGGGTGCGACTCAGTCTCCTGGAGCGACAGGAGCGGGCTCAGGCCTCGCGCAGCGTAGACCAGAGTTCAAGTCCCGGCTCTGTCCCAGCTCACGACACCGCAGCCACCCGCCCCTTTGAGCCTTCGTTTGCCGCACTGAGAAATAGGAAGGTGGCGAGGGCCCCGCCTCTGGAAACAGGGAACCCAGGACGTGTGGGGAAGGTGAAGAGGAGCAACAGCTCGATGGAGGGAAGCCGGACGGGGGTGCAGGGCGCCCAGAAAGGCAGAGGCGGGGGTAAGGAGCCCCACCTTGTCCTGGACATCCCAGAGCAGGGCTGTGGACTCGGAGGCCGTGGGGTCTGGGTTGCTGATGTTCCGGTTGATGATGTGGAAAGTGATCTGGTACTCTGTCTGGATAGACACATCCAGGGGCGCGTAGCCTGGAGCCACCAAGAGGGAGGAAAGCAGGTGGAGGTGCTTAGCTTTTAGCAGACGAGCGGTCTTGGGGGTCCCCATCATCCAAAACTAGATCCACATGCCGGGGGCTTCTAAATGGCAAGTCACCCCAAGTGGAGTGAAACTGGAACTTTACGAGGCACCTCCTAAGTTGAGTTTTTGCTTGTGCTTATGAAGCTCCTACTTCCTGGAGTTCTCTTCCGCCCTCTTCCTGGAAAACTCCTATTCATGCTTCAGGAGCCCAGTGCTGTAGAACTGGAGAACACAGACCCGTCTATCTTGTTCAGCACTATGCCCCAGGGCCCAGCACAGTGCTGATGCATGCTCTCCTCTTCCAGGCAGCCCTCCTCGACTTGCCCCTCTTCTGTGTTCCCACTGCACCCCAATGATACAAATACATAGGTCTCTGCCTTTACTGTGTTCCTAAGTGAACTTCAGTTCCTTGACTGCTAGCTTTGCAGGGATAAAAACTGAATCGTCTATCCCCATACGCAACGCATGGTTTGGGACAAAATCGTCACACATATGTTTGTTGAGTGAATAAATGTGAACTCTAGTGAATCCCCAAATATAAGGGGCTGAGATACTCATCTCTCATTTGTTCACTCACTCACTCATATCAAGAACTGAGGATACAATGCCTGACTAGACAGACCCCAATGTCGTGGAGCTCATAGCTAGACTGGGGAGTTGGGTAATTGAACAAGCAATTGCAGTAAAGTGCGATAAATGTTGCTCTGGTTTCCACACCTGGAAGGGGCAGGACCATGTGCAGCAGGTCTAATACCCTTAGAGCTACTGACGTGTGGGACTGTGCAGTTTTGGGGGCGCAGGGCTCCTGAAGCATGTATAGGAGTTTTCTAGGAAGAGGGTGGAAGAGAACTCCAGGAGGTAGGAGCTTCATAAGCACAACCAAAAACTCCACTTAGGAGATGCCTTGTAATAATCTCCTTTGCACTGGCTTCTCTCCACCCGAGGTCAGTGGCGCCCTTCCCCACTTGTGACAATCAAAAATGTCTCCATATACGGCCAATTGTGTCCTGGGATGCAGAACCCTCTGGATAAGAACCACAGAAAAGAGGAATCTCATGTCGAGGAACCTGGGATCCGGTCCTAAGAGATCCTTTGGGTCAGACATTTGGATTCTGCATTAAAACGCATCACAATAATTTGACCCAAGAACTGCATGTTATTTACCTGAAGTAATAGGAGGCACCTCCCATGGGGGCTTGGGGAGGGTGGTCCCCAACTGAAACCGTGGCTAGCTTGGGAAAGAGGAAGCATGCAGGGAGCGTGAATTCGAGCTCGCATGGCCATTACCGTCCACGAGCAGGCTGCCCCCCACGAGGCTGTAGCGGCCCAGCCGGGTGACGCCGTGCGTCAGCAGACTCAGCTCCCAGTACACTCGCTCTCTGTCCAGCTCGAAGCCCACAGAGTTGTAAGTACAGATGATGTCCACACCGGTGGCGGCCCCATCCTTCTCTGGCCTGGGGAGAGAGGGACGCGGGGCTCCAGAAAGCCCCCGAAACCGCTGGGGTTGGGGCCGGAAGGAGGCAGGAGCAAGTGTGGGCACACGAGAACGGAGCGGCCATTGTGTCGCGCTCGGGAGAGGGCCTCACCTGAGGGCGACCAGGCTGCAGCCTGAGTAGAAGGGGCCCAGGCTGCTCTTCCGGAACAAGGGTCCCAGCTGGAGGAACGGGAGAGAGAGGGTGAGCGGGGGCCAGGGGCTGGGAGTCTCGGGGGCTTCATCCCCCAGGGGCTCAGGTGTGGCTCACCAGGCGCTGCAGGAGACTCTCGGTCGAGTTGAACACGACTGAGCCACCGCTCGTGCCTGCTGAGTACTGGAGGTTGGAAATGGTGAAGTGGAGGGCGAAGGTCTTCAGCTTTTGCACAGCAGCTGCAGGGAGAGAGGGAGGAAGATGTCCGCAGGGGCTAAAATCTGTTGTCTTCTCCCCTGTCACCATCTGCCAATGGTCACCTTGTCAAGACCTGGGGTATCTCCGTGGCTCTCCCTCCCTCCCACGTCATGCCCCCATTTCCCTGTCTCTGTTCCACCTGGACCAGCAACACCACACTCCCTGGAGGCCCTGTCTAGAGGATGTGCCCTGCATGGAACTGAGAAGAACCTTCTGGAATGGGAGTCTCGCCAGTGTCACCCGGACTCCTGTGCCTTCAGCCCTGAGCTCGAGCGCCGTCACCTGGACTCAAGTCCCTTCCTAATCTGGGTGCCGCGACTCCCTGGCCTCACTCATCCAGCCACGCTGAATGAAGCTTTGTGCTTCAGGCAGACCAAAGTCCTCTCTGTTCTCAGCATGCACTGTGCTGCTTCTGCCCACTGGACCCGCCCTCACGGGTCCCCTCTGCCAGGAACGTGGGCGGCCGTGTTCCCTCGGAACCCTCCTAGCCACGGGCAAAGGTTCAGTTTGGGGATGTTTTGTCCATAAAGCCCTTCGCCCTCCGGGCTACACCAGGGCCTCTCCCGCATCCCCGCTGCTGCGTTACAATGGGCTGTTAACTGCAGGAGACCCGGCGGCCCTGAGGCAGGGCGGCTGCTGGACTCGCTGCTCTCACCCAGTCTGGACACCGGCCTCTTCAGGGTCTACACGGCCTCCGGCTGGTGGAGGCAGGGCGGAGAGCTTTGGGGAAGGAAAAGGGTGCACCGCTCCCCCCAGGTACCTGTGGTGGCTTCTGTCGGTGCAGGTGGCGATGACGTGGGCAGAAAGGTGATCGCCTCAGGAGCTGCGGAAGGGGAGGCCTCAGGGAGGGACGAGTCCCCCCAAGTGGGCCGAGCCCCTCTCAGTGACTCGGCAGTGGCCCAGCCAGGACAACCACTCACAGCTCACCCAAAATGAGGGGGACTGAACACACCGGAGGGGACGAGAGGGGCCGACAAGATGGACGGGACTCGGCGGCAGAGATGGGCGGCAGGAAATGGACTGACGGACACGCACAGGCGGGGGCAGAGG
Organism: Scalopus aquaticus; assembly: GCA_004024925.1. Lineage (NCBI taxonomy): Eukaryota > Metazoa > Chordata > Mammalia > Eulipotyphla > Talpidae > Scalopus > Scalopus aquaticus. The sequence goes on along the minus strand of PVIJ01023010.1, from coordinate 318 downwards.
ACGAGGGACGAGGAGACGGTGAGAGGGCGAGACGCAGAGAAGCAACGCGGAGATGGAAGGAGGGAAGATGGGGGAGGACAGTGGGGAGGACAGACAGGCCAGTGGTGGGAGGGCCGGGGCACGTGGGCAAAGAGGAAGAACGGGACAGATGCGGCAGAGAGCCGAGATGATGGACGGGGAGAAGCAAAGTCAAACAGGCTGAAGGATGGCTGGAGAGATGGAAGGAAGGAGAGGAAGGAGGGAGGAGGGATGGAGAGAAGGAAGGAGGGAGGGAGGGGAGGAGAGAGGGCTGGGAGGAGGGAGCGGAAGAGGGAGGAG
>PVIJ01023009.1:0-15034 GCA_004024925.1 Scalopus aquaticus | reverse complement strand
GGATCACGGGTGAAATGGTGGTGGGCTGCCCAAGGGGAATACAAAATGTAAAAGACACAAATAACAATTAAAAAAAATGGAAAAAAAAAAAAAAGAATAGGAAACTTGCTCCAACATGGTGGCACTCAGCTGGAAACTGGTGCACGTGGCAGCTTGGAGATGGCTGTCATAACCAAGTCAGCCGCCTTCGCTTTTTTTTTTAGAGGTGGGGGAAGCTTTAGACTAGGGTTTTCTTATTAATTTTATGAGTTCTTGGTTTCTTTTGGGATCTGTTCGTTGCAGTGCTTTTTTCTCTCTTCCTCCATTCTCCTCTCTGTTTCTCATAATTAATGCATCAAATCATCGGATTGCAAGAGCAACCTGAGGGCTGGCCAAGTGTCCCAGTTTGACACATGCTGATTAGGGCTGGAAAATAAAGGAGAATGTAAAGTTCTTCTGCATGGAATGTGGGTTGAAAGAGCAGTTGGAAAGGTTTGGGCATGATCTCCTACCTTACAATCTAAAAAAGAAAAAAGTTTGCTACTCTCAGTCTCATCTTTAAAATGGGAATAAATGCATAAATTTTAGGTTTGTGATGAAGAAAGGAATATGAAAAACCTGATGCTATCAAATGCTTGCATTAATAAGCAGTGTTTGCCCCTGTCAGATTAACTCTGACCTGTCTTCCTAACTAAGCATGCAATCAGCTCTCCAGAAATTTCCTGATTCTAAATTCTCTAAATTCCTTATTTCTAATACTTCACTCTTGTTCCTTTCTCCTCTACTCTCTCCCTCCCCTTTTCTCACCCATCTTCTCTCTCTCTCTCTCTATCTCTCCTTTACAAAAATCTTTTCACTGCTGCAGAGGTCATATGATAGTAGAAAAAGTTTCCCTCAACTCTAAATGGACATATTGCAAACATATTTTAATTCCACACATAGGCAAAGGCTCACTTCAAATCACCTTCAAGTATAGACTCAAAACACCTGTTATAGAGAAAGGAGTATTTATTCAACTTGTATCAAGGGTCAGTGAATGATTTGATCAACTAAGGACAGTAGGCCAATGCCCTTCTGTGGTCAATGAAAATTTTATGATCTGCTAGATACAAGAAAAATGTAACTAAGCAAGAATTGCCTAAAAGAAGAAGTTGTAATAGGTTTGAAATTTCCCATTTCACAAAGGGCATTTAATAAGTGACTATTTTTCTCATTGGTTGGCTTTATTTTGGTGCATGAAGTGAGACAGGAAAGTGAAGTGAGACATGAAGTGAGACTGAAAAGAAGAAATATTCAACTGAACAGTCAGAAGGAAGAAATACCTTGGTCTTTTTCCCTACCTCAGCTGGAAGGACAGGGAAATTGGGCCCTCCTATTACTCTTTCCATGTTTTTACTTCCAATTACTAACCGTGTATCATTTTGCTTTCATTTAAAATTTTTCTTGGGGAGTTAGAGAAAAGTTTCCTAATACATCCTATTCAAGGAAAGGACCATAGATAGAGGGAAATACACCAAATCTCATTTACTTAAAAGTAAACTTGGCATTAATTCAATAATTACCTGCACTAAGGGTTAATGAAGTGAAAGAATAAATTTCACACTATTTCCCCACTCATTAAGGTTAACTGCTAGATGACATTCTTGCATTTCCTTCCTCCACATGCCATGTTGCATGGATAAATTCTGTCATTTTTATGGAAATATCTATATGAATCTGGGACTTTATTATGTTAGGTTTTGCACAGACAAATTTCCAACATTAGCTAAGTTTAAGATCTTATGAATCATCATGCTGGGTTAATGAAGAATGACTGGAAATCATCATAACAGAAGTTATAGGGAATAGCAGCCTCTCCTTGCACTCTTCCTGAGCACCTTCAGCCTCGCCTCCTTCCTCTGGCTTCATTGCCTAAGCTAAACTTCAAATGATGTCAGCAGAGGATTAGCAAATTGCTCACATCTCAGTAACAGAATGAATTCATGCTGTTTAGAATATGTGTTGAGAAGGAGTCTGAGGTTTATTTCTAGACTCAATTTGGAAAGATTGCATGGGTTGGTATTATTGACTCACCCACAGCAGAAGAGAAGAATAGTAACATGTAAGTCACTCCATACATACTACTGTCTCTAGCACAGAGGAACCTGGCGCCTGAGGAAGTGCTATTGATCTATGCTGGCATTAGATCATTTGGATTATGTTTGACACTCAATATTTGTATGTTCAATCCTCTCTCTCTCTCTCTCTCTCTCTCTCTCATACACACACACACACACACTACTTCATTACTATTTCATACTGTAGTTACAATTATTCTTACAAATAAGGAAGCTGAGGCACTGATGACATTCCCATGAACACAGAGCTGGGGATTGCGGAGCCGGGAATCTAGGCAGTGCAATGCAATGCTAATCTGACTGCAGTGCTCTGAAGCCCTGTGATGTGTGGGCCCCAGAGTGCAGAGAATTAACACTCACTGAGACAGCATCTATGCAGACTGTTAAGGAGAGACCCTTATTTCTCCTTAATGTGCTCTTTATGGCTAACTTGGTACAGAATACTGACATTTCTGTTACTTCCACCAAAAAAAAAAACCAAACAAAACAAAAAAAAAAAAAAACCAAAACCTGTGAAATAGCTGTAATTGCTTTTAAATAGGGACCTTTAGAATTGTTGCAAGTAGTCAGGATTGTAATCATTATAGTCATAAATAACAAGGAGAGATTCAAGTACATCTCACCCAAGAGTGATGATATTTACATTCGGAGAAGGGAACAGTAGAAACAGGAAGGCAAATACCTTTGCAGGTCCCTATAAAGTCTTTTTTTTTAATATATATTTTTATTGTTATTTATGTCTTTTACATTTTGTATTCCCCTTGGGTAGCCCACCACCAATTCACCCGTGATCCATCTCCATGGTCCCTTGTGTTCTTTTCTATTCCATTTTGTGCTGTTATCCTCCCCTGTCCCCGTCACCCCCCCACTAGGTGTCTCTCTCCTATTTGGTTTCCCTATACTCCTGTTATAAGTGAAACCATTCGATATTTTTCTTTTTCTTTCTGGCTTATTTCACTGAGTATGATCCCCTCTAATTCCATCCATGTCACTGCAAATTGCATGTGTTTATCTTCTTTGAATGCTGAATAGTATTCCATTGTGTATATGTACCACATCTTCTTGATCCAATCATCTATTTTTGGACATGTGGGTTGCTTCCACACCTTTGCTATTGTGAACAGTGCCGCAATGAACATATGGGTGTATGTATCATTTCGGATTAGTGTTCCCTATAAAGTCTTAATCATGGTATATTTGAATAAAAAATTGAAAGACAAGTTGAGAAAGGATTCTGGTTACAGTGGAGTGTTATATTTTTGTATATTTATTGTCAAATAGTATCAAATCCACTTCACTGCAGGTAAATATTTTATAAACTTATTTGTGTTTATAATTCGTGGTGTATCTCATTTCTCTTCCATCAGTTATTTATACTTTATTTTAAAGGGTAACAAATTCATAAAAATTACAATAAAACCTTCCATCAGCCACTTGCCCCTCCTCTGAGTAATTTGTGTCAGGAGAATCTTTCAGGTTGATTTATTTTTATCAAACCTTTACTTAGTGAAGTCTGTTTTCTACTTATGGCCAATGCAGATAAATCTTGGTCTTAATTCCAAATCTATTGCCTTGGTAACACACAGATGGTCAATAGTTCACACGAGTAGGCAACAGACCATGTAAGCAAGCATTCAATTGATTACTGAACCGTTTTGTAATAAAGGCCAAATTCTGCAGTGAGCAGACCGTGTGAGCGCACCTCCACATCCTCTCCCTTGGGGAAGATAACAACTAGCTTTCTCATGCTGTGTGATTTCAGCCTGTTATTTCAGAGTTGCCTCACTAGATAGTCAGTGAACATCAGAGGAAGAAGCCTCAGTTGGGAGAAAAGGAGTTCATTTTCTGTACCAATTTTCTAGAGTCATAAAGGTTGAGATCTAAGAAATGAAAGGAAAGGCACATGTCAATGGACCAAATGAAAAGCTGGAATTGAACCTGCACATGACACTGCAGCTGCTTCCATGATGCAACTGAATAACAAGGGCTACTGTAAATACAGCCCCAGATAAAATCCTCATTCACCACCTGGGAGATCCCCAAACCAGTTCCTTCATATTTTGAAGACTGCTTCTTGATCTGTGAAGCAGAGATAATGATAGTCCAAAATGCTGTGCTGATTAAATGAGATAATGCCCACAGCACTCTGGCTACCTGTCTGCATCAAAGTGGCCACTCACCCAAAGTCGGCCCCTGGCTGGTGCCAGCCAGCATCTGCCAATGGGATATAAGATTCACTGTGGGCGCCAAGCCCATCCTTTCAGCTGAGACTTTTTGTTTATTGCCAAATGAAGAGCTTTACAGGGCAAGACAACCTCTTTTTTGGTTGAATATTAATATGAAGGGGGGTGTTCTTCTTTGTGTGTGTGGGTGTGTGATGTGCTTTGAGTAGGTTTGTACAACTCTCTTAAGGTCACTCTATTCAGTCCATCTATTTCCCTCTAATTTCTATTGGTTTCATTTATTCTTCCCTCTGGGTAGTTGCGCCCTGTACCTCCCTTCCCTCCCCATACCTCACACCCCTAAATTCCCCTCCCCCCCCCACACACAATGTGATTTCCCAGAAAACATTTTCTCTGTCCTGTCTGTTTACTTAAGGTTGGTACATGACTCAGCCTCTGGCCAGTGAAAGCTTTCACTGTAGTTTTCGTTATGGCAAATTTCAAGGAGGTTGTTTTCCAGTACAGATGGTAGGCCAGGACCAAACCTTTGAAGACTGCTGTCCAGAATGACTCTAACATTGGCACTAAGAAAAGAATAAAAATGACAGCCTCTGGTGGCATGTTTTGAGACCTTAAAGCCAGCTATGGCTAAAGTGTAAACAATTTTGATATCAGCTCAGTAAAAGATGAGGAAATTAATCTACCCAGGCTGGCCTTGAAGAGTAAGAGATGTCTTTTCAGAGACAAGCTTTTGGTCAGAATCAGCCAGGAAAAGGATGCAGTGAATTTGAGCTTCGAGAAGAAAGCATTAGTGCACCACTGAGTTAGTATCAAAGAAAATTGAGGCTTTGGCAACCAATGGAAAGAATTTAGGACAGGAGAAGACACAGTTTGATGAGTCAGGTGGATACTGAAACATATTTGTTGGTGGTGCTTGTGTAGTGTTTTATTTTTAAGTCATTACTTCTACTTCTATATTATTTTAAGCTTTATTTTGAAATAAGTTTAGATTTACAAAAAAGTTGCCAAGAGCACCCAGTTCCTTTATACCCTTTATACAGTTTCCCCCACTGTTGAAATCTTTCATAACCATGATACAATAATAAACCCAGGAATGAACATTGGGGCAGTATTATTAGACAAACTACAACATCATTTGCTTTTCCCTAATTTTTTCACTAATGTCCTTGAAACAGTTCAGGACATGCCACGTCAAAATACCCCGCTTTGGCAAACTGATTATATTGAGTTGAAGTCACTTAAAAAACAGCACCTGGGCTTCCCCAGTGGTGCAGCGGTTGAGCGCTGCACCAGCCAGCAGCTCACAATGCCATGTGAGATCGACACCCAGCCGGGGAGAATCCCACATGGTGCGGCAGACCTCTCCGGCCTCACCTGCTGCTCCCCTCAGCAGTGTATTTCTGATCTGCCTGTTCTGCTCCCCACTCTGTCTCTGGTGAACCCTCTCACCGCCCCACGCCTCTGGCCTGTACCCCAGCTTGTATGTATAAATAAATCTTTAAAAAAAAAAAAAAAAAGAAACAGCACCTGCGGGAAGGGATCTATGACACCCCACTTTCTATGTAAAAACATCCCATAAAACTTCTCTTGAAGAAGCTGCCCCTGCCCCCCATAATCAGAAGAGAATAGCCTTAATCCAAGAGACTGAGAATGGATGTGAGATGATATGTGTAAACAAATTGACGAAATTAATCTGTCTTTTCCAGTTTTCCTCTCACCCCAAGCATCTCCTAGTTTCTTCTCTACAATTTACTTCCCCTAGTCTGAATGATGGAAACACTCAGTAGTTAGTGCAAATTACATGAACTGTATGTTTCTGAGAAAGGACTATGGACTTGTTTGAATAATTAAGCAGTTTAAAGAAATAAGGTGAAAGAAAATATTAATGGAAAACCAATTAGAATAGCATTTATTGCCATGGTTCAAAATTCCCACGAGGGTCAGAGACACATCTTTTCCTTCCTATAAATCTCTGCTTCAACTGGTTGCTCATGCATTACATAAAATATTCCTTCCCTTCATATCATATCTTTTCCCTCCTTTAATCTGTTCCTTTCTATCTTTTTTCAGAAAGTTCTGGCAAGTTCTTCCCATATAAACCCAGCCTACAACATAATCCTAGTCTTTCATCATTATTATTTTGCCATTTTCTTTACCAGAGCTTAATAAATACTTTTCAAATGAATGAATAAATGAATATTAAATAAATCAGCATTGAATCCTTTGTTCACTTATTCAACAAGCAATTATTGAGCCCAGAAATGGGGATATGGAAGTAAAAGATTCAGTCCTTGTGCTCAAGTTGCTCAGACATGATTGCTTACCAACAGAGAGTTAAATAGATTTATTCTATTTCATACATAATTAAAAAGGGGACATGGAATTTCACTGCAAGATTGTGGAGTTGCCTGTGAGGTGGGGTCAGACTATGCATTCACTATATGATATTTGGCATAAAATGGAAGGAAAAATTGGAAGGGTTAAATATTCAGAGCTAAATTTTGATTCTCTCCCATAATGTAGAGCTAGGGAAATTCTCAGAATTGAACTCTTGAGGTGCAAAGTGGGGAGGAGGTATTAAAGATTGGGTCATTTCATCCATAATGCAATCATATTATGATCTATTTTAAGGTGGCTAATTGTTCCTTTTGGCTAAAAAGTGGGGTGATGTAAAATCTGGAAAGAGAGGAGTTTTACTTTCAGTGAAATAAATATTTAATGCTAAATTTCTAAATTAGTCTACTATTAATAGGTTTTTCTGAGTCATAATTCATAAATCAAACTTGATAAGCTTTGAGAATTTTAGCAGATAGGAGCTAGCATTGCATGTTTGTCGCTACAATGTATTTGAGCACTAGAATTTTTCTCTTACAGTGGATTTTTTTCATTTTTATACTTCTTCTTTTTGAAAAGGAATATATAGCAATGAAACAGAATAGAAGGGAGATGATGGTTTTCAATTTTTCTTTAGCTGTAGTTGGCTTTGACTGAGAAAATTTACTTAGCTTCTCCATGCATCTATCACCTCATCTAGAAAATAGTATTAATAATCCTGGACTATTGAGAGTTTATTTAAGACCTTGGGAGCACACCATGGTGACCACTCTCCATTCTTAGATATCCTTTTCCCTATGTGTTGAGTCCCGAGACACCAGCCTTCATGTTACCTTATTAGATTATGCAATCACTGAGGACAAGACTAGGATCCTAATATTGTCACAGTACAGTCTAGGTACTCAGTTGTTTTGCTTAGAAAGAAAGGGAAAGAAGGAGGCAAACAGATAACACATTAACTTATTTACTCAATCATTCCTTAGACAAATATCTATAGGAGAAAGTATCACATAATTACCAGAAATTGAAATTACATAGTCAGAAAGAAGAGTGATTTAACTGCAGCTCCCTTTTATTTCACCAACTACTCTTCTTAATGTTCTTCTCCTGGTACAATGAACTATGGATATCACATCCAATTTGTTGTCCTATGAATCACTTAGAGATGGAAAGCGGGATAGCACACCTAATCATTTAGTGAATAAACTGGGGAAAGGGAGAGCCAAACTGGAAGAAAAATACTGGTTCAAAGGTGATTCGAACATCTTATAGTTCATTTCTCTGAATTTTAGCTTTTCCAGCAAATATGGAGAGGATTCCTTGATGACTGGGAAAGAACCTACCCCTTCCCTCCTGTTCTTTGTTCTGGGAAAGAGTGTTTTATATAACACACACTCCAACATTAATATATACATATTTGTTAACAAAAAAAAAATACAAAGGAATACACATATATTTAGTAAAGAGCTGATCTTAGGTTCAAATCAAATCTCTACCACACCTGTGACCCCCCCCCAATACTTCTTTGAAGGTAATTTTTAACCTCTTAAATATGCAATAAAACTACTTACCTCAGCATGGGCATTAAATGGAATAATGCATGCCATTACCCAGGTCTGTGTGTAAGGTAGGGGGAAAGTAATGAAGATTCTAAAACCTTTTAGATTCTAAGACATGAAGATTCAGAAATCAAACTGAAATTCACAACTTAACAGAGACTAGCCTAACATTGGTCACAATCCTTGATGTACCTGCACTTGTTTTTAATTTAGATATTTGTTGGCGGGAGAGGGTTAGATCATTTAAGAATCAAGTTCAAAACTGAGCCTCCCCACTGCCCAGAGTCCAGTCTTGGTAATGACCTTGCTCAGGAGCACCTGCTCTTCTCCCTGGAACACATTCACAAAGGAAAGGTTCTCAGTGGGTGGAGGATGGAATGGTTTGGATTATTTCCCAAGTCAGGGAGCTGCTTCTAGAATTGGCATCTTCTGTCCTGAGGTTGTTTAATCACTCAGCATCCTCTTTTCACAGATTTAACCTTTCTTCCAGGTGACCTAATGTTCCAGATAAATGCTTCATCTGGTATGGGAATTCATAATGGGCAGTAATTAATTACAGGTTAAGAAAATAAAACAGGAAATGTGGTAGTAGTCTTAAAGTTCCCAACAGAGAGAGTAAGGGTTGGACCTAAACTAATTGGTTTCCTGATAAAGTTTTCCTCCAGGGGCTCTGAGAGACCTTTTATTTTAATGAAAATTTGCCACTATGAGAGGCGTCTCTAAGTTACTGCCACCCAGATACCATGAAAAAAGGCTGAAGTCTATAAACTCTGTAACAGACTCCAATATTTGCTGTATTCCAAAGAGGGAGCATACTAAAAGTTACCTTTTAATTTAGGGGTAATTAGTTTGTCCTTCTCAAGGTCACTACCCAAGGGCTCTTTAGCAATGCTGTAGAATTGAGACAGAGCATGGTTGGGATGTGCTCTGTCAAGAGTTTCTAAGTTAAAACTGAATTTTCCTGATCTCCAAACCTTAGCCTCCACCTACTATCCCACTCAGGTAATCAGGAAACTTCTGTTTCATCCACTATGGAAAACTCCGTTTTTCTTATATTAATATTCTCTCTCTATGATGTTACATGACCCTCTGGTATCCTGGTTAGTCAATGAATTAGCCACTTGAATATTTTCTTTTCCTTGAAGGCCTCAGAGTATCCTTCTAGTTGTATTAAGTGGGACGTGGGACTGCAAAGGGGCACGTGGTTTGCCTGCTGCTTAAGTAGAGAAGAAAGGTCCTGACATCACCAATGACTGCTGTGATAATTGAAAGTTTCCCCAAGGAAGTGACAGTTAAATGTGGTGTCTCAATAATTAGGACTTAAATGCATGGAAGAGCCCTGGAAATGGTATCTCTATTAATGGAGACTCTATCGTGTACAGAATTTGTTTGATGATGTCATGTTTTTGACCCTTCTCTAAACCAGAGTTAGGATCCAAGTCCACTTCCTTGAATAAAGTCTGGCCTTCATGACTTGCTTATAACAAATAGAATTTGACAAAATGATGCTTCAGGATGTTCAACGTTAAATCAGACAGGGTGTCATAACTTTTTAGTTCTCATTTCATGTGGCTTTGGAACCCCAAACTAGCTACAAGGAAGCTCTCATGATGGGTGGGTGGAGAGCAAATGTGGAGACAACAGAGAAATATGGAGATGCTGGCTGGGATGCTGCTGGCTCACCCCCTTGCCCAGGTGTTCTGGTCTTTCCAGTTCATGGACTAGATACATGAATAAAGAAGCTTCCAGATGGCTTCAGTCCCAGCAGATCCCTGCCTTCAACTGCAAGAGAAACCCAAGCAAAGAATGCCTAGATTGGTTCTGACAATCCCAACAGCTACAGCAGACAATAACCGTAGACAAATGTTATTGCTCACGCCTCTAAATTTGGGGTATATGATTGCATCATAACAGATAACTAAAACAGGAAGTAGTGATAGAATTTGTCTAGCTGGAGGAAAAAAATTCATTCAGGGCATATGAGTGAAATAAAACTGGAAAGCATGAGTAGGCTCAACTAAGGCTGCCTCAAGGGCCTCCCTGGTGGCCTAAGGGGTTAAGTTTCAGTGCTATCACCATGACAGTGTGAGTTTGACCCCCTACCAGGGAGCTAACCCACATGGCACAACAGACCTCTCCTGTCTCGTCCACTGCTTCTCTCAACAGTGTCTTTCAGCAGATCCACCTGACCTACCTCTACTCTACCCCTGGGAATCTTCTCAACCCAAAGCACCTCTGGCCTACACCCCAGTTCTTCTACAGAAAAATAAATAAAATCTTTTAAAAATAAATAAATAAACTAAGAGTACTGTGAATATTAACGATCAGCTTTTTCTTTTTTTCTTTGACAAAAGTAAAATATTTGGCATCATCAAAGACAATTCCAATAGGGATCTTAAGAAAATGATTGCAAAGAGGTGATAAAGCCTGGGTATGAAAATTATTGGAAAGTGCTAATGATTCAAAAATAATACAATGAAAGGCCCCAAAGAGGGAGGTGATAAAAATGGATCTAGAGGCTGACTTTGAGCTGACAGAAAGAGCAGTGCCAGTTGAACTACTGGTAGGTCAAATGTTCCTGCCTTTGTGTGGTTTTCCTGTCCCTAGAGTACATGTTTATGGACAAGAAAGAAATCATGGTTTAATAAAAGCAGTTTTGGATTAAGAGAAGGAGAATGAGATTCTATTTCTGGCTTCATAACTAACTGATCATGTAAAAATTAAGTAAATGCCATGGAACTAATTTTATTCTATTGAAAATGTAATAACATTATCTGTATTGTAGTCTTGCTGAATGCATCTCTCTTCCTTTTAATCTGTCCTTATTCGAGTATGTCAATATGCATGGTTCTGCTACCATGCCCATGTAGACCCTGATAAACAGACACCTCTAATCCCAATATGCCTCCCAACCACACTAATAAATTCACCTGGCATCCCCATTGTGATCCTTGCAGACAGCTCAAAATAAACACATCAAAAATGAAATTGGTCACCCCTTTATTAAAAAGCTCCCACTACTACTCATCTGCAGAAGTCAGAGAAACGAAACAAAGGAACAGACAGAACTAAACTGAAACAGACCTAGAAATACCACTGCAGAATGAGGCCACCAGAGGCAGACAGGTGGGGGTGGGGACTAAGAAGGGGATAAGATGCAGTGAGCGCTTCAATTTTTGTTTTTAAGATTTATTTATTTATGCATACGAGCTGGGGTACAGGCCAGAGGCGTGGGGCGGTGAGAGGGTTCACCAGATACAGAGTGGGGAGCAGAACAGGCAGATCAGAAATACACTGCTGAGGGGAGCAACGGGTGAGGCAGGAGAGGTCTGCCGCACCATGTGGGATTCTCCCCCGCCCAGCGTTGAACTTAGATCTTGCGCTGCCGACAGCTCCACAGCCCAGCGCTCAATCGCTGTGCCACCAGGGTGGTCCCAAGATGCAGTGAGCTGGGCCTCCCTGGTGGCGCAGCGGTTGAGCGCTGGGCTGTGGAGCTGTTGGCAGTACGCGATGCATGTTCGACGCCCAGCCAGGGAGAGTCCCACATGGTGTGGCAAGACCTCTCCTACCTCGCCTGCTGCTCCCCTCAGCAGTGTATTTCTGATCTGCCTGTTTTGCTCCCCACTCTGTATCTGGTGAACCCTCTCACCGCCCCATGGCTCTGGCTTATACCCCAGCTTGTATGTATAAATAAATAAATCTTTAAAAAAAAAAAAAGATGCAGTGAGCTTTCATGGAAGATTATGGATGCTTTGGAAGTTGGTGTTGTGGTATAACAAACATCTCAGATGTGAACCTGTACCCCTAAATCATATAGTGTAAGCCAATGTGACCCCAACACAAAGCTGTACAATTTTAAAAACTCATTAAATAAAGATTTGTATGAGATAGATTAGGTATTCTAAATCTAGCCCCACTACAGTTTTAATGGGGATGTTATTCTTCATCTTTACTGACAAATGAAGTAGTAAGTTCTTCAAACATCAACAAGTCATAGCAACATTTTGTAGATTGCAGGGAAAAAGGTATAACATTTCCAAAAATGTTCACAAATGTCAGCAGAAACAGTTATTTGACTTATGGAAAACCAGCATGCAACTGGTCCAGTGATGTTTTAGAGCCAGTTCTTAACAAAAGAATTGGCAAGAGCCAATTATACGCACCTCTTTCCAGGTCCTTGTTCAATGGGACCAGCCTGCTAGTTTGAACTTGGCTTGCAGAGCGTTTATACTACAGAGACTGGCAAACACTGCAAATTGGAGCTTTAGTTCTGCCCTTATCCCCAGAGTCAGTGATAAGCATTTGCAAGCATTCCATTGAATCCTACCTTAGTGGCTTAAAATGAATTATATTTCTTCATAAATAGAAGCAAAAAAAAAAATCAAATATACAGTTTGTATGTAGCACAAATGCAACATAATCTATTTCCTTCCTAAAAGCAGGCTCCACTTCATTCTCTGTATTATCCCCATTCTCATACAGCTTCTCATTTTATGATGAATAGAAGGCTACAGAAATTCTAGACAAAAAACAATACATATGTCCATTTCTTGGTCACCCCAACCATACCCTAAGATTACTTTTATCAGTTCCATTTTGGTTCCTTAATTACCTGTCCATCCAAATCTGTGCCCAAGAGAGATACTCAAACCTAAGTCACTTGCTTCTCTCTGGAACTGAAAGTAGGATGCTTATATCACTTGAGATTAGAGGGAAATAAGGTCATTTTTACTAACGAGTAGTATTTCCAAGATGCATGGCTAAAGTGATAACAGACTCACTATACTCAACATGTAAACAACCTATTCTAAAGCATGGTATCAAATAGGAATCACACTGTGATTCCTAGACCAATATATGGAATAAGGTTCAGAATACCCTTCTAAGATTATGGAGACTTTGGCCTTGCTATAACTTGTAGGTCTTTCAAATTCATTCCCACACAATGAACACTCTCTTTGCTACTGAAGTATTTGAGCAGGATCTCAACCAAATTCCTTAGCAACTGAATCTTGTCCACATACTATATTAGATGCAGCCTATGCCACCTAGTACAGTCCCAGGGCAGTGTGGATGAATTGTACTGACCTGGTTAAAGCATACCAAAAAAAAGGCATAAACTTTATTTTTCAAATTTTACAAGAGTAAAAAATAAAGAACATGAGTTTAATCTTCTGTGGGTTTTTAAAGCAATCTCAGATTTAGCATAAGAAATAATAAATGCAATCTGAAACCTTGAGAAAGAATGTGATTCTATGTTGTAGTCTTATATAAAATGAATGAGACTGCCAGTTCTTATTTCAGCAACAATATTTTATAAAACTGTGCTTTGTAGGCTGATCCTGCAGCACACATGGATTACCAGAGAGGAGGAAAAGAGAGGTCCTTTGAGATGTAGCTAGAGACGAGCAGACAGGTAAATCTCTGGCTTTCAACTGACTTTTTTCTTTTTCACTTCCCCTGGCTCTATGAATAGGGTTATATCGCTGCCACAAATGTTTCATCCTGCACTGGATGTATAAATAGTTTCCTTTTCCAAAGTGAAGCTGGTCTACATGTTTTCAGACCAGAGTCTTGAGTGGCGTCAAAGAGCTCTGTTGATCAAATTCCTGGTAAAATGTCATTATCATAAGGTGTGATGTTTTCTATGTTGGACCCATGGATCACATTTTCTCTAAAACGCTACTGTGTACTTGAAATTGTTTGGTCTCAGACCCTGCCATCACTACTTTTGTATGCACTTAGTCAAAATCATATACCCTTGATCCTCAATAGATTTTCTCAATTTTCCGCTAACCTAAATAATATGTTCATCACAAATTCACATTTATTCATATCATTCCCCCAACACAAAACTTTTCCTTTTCATTCATCCAAAGTCCTGACCACATTTTAAGATCCACCTCATATCAACTCACCTCCTTCCCAAACCACTGCCCATCGCAGTAAGTTGACTGCTTAAATCCTATACATCTTATCAACATAATTCATATTCTATGCTTAATCCATAATCCATATTCCATGCTTAATCCATAATCCATATTTAATCATGGAAGTACTTTTTTTAACTTATTTTTCATGGTTTGGTTTTGTTTTTTACATTTTTAGAGCCAGAGTAACTTAACACTCCTCCACACAGCTGAGACCATGGTTTGGTGTTCCTTATACACCCAAGCTTATAGTAATGCTGGTGGCTAAAGAGACCCCAACTCTTTCTTCATCAAGTATCATATTTCTCTAACTACTGATCTCCTAGTTCTCAGACTTGATGTAGAATATTTTCTTAGGGTATTAAAAAATTAAGGCACTTCTGGACTCTACTAACATTTCAACTTAGAGGATCTTGGGGTAGATCAAGATTTTTGCTTTTGTTTTCATGAAACTAGTCCAGAATATTCTGAGGCAGATGAGGCACAATTGAGCTCTGAAAAAATATTTATGAAGAATTTTCCAGAATATTCCTGAAGCATTAGAAAACACTGTCTTGGACACGCCCCCAAAACATGGCGGCGAACAGACGCTAGGATCAGGCTCTCCTGCAAAAAATCGATTCTTGGAGAAAAATATCCCTAACTTTGAGAGCTGTCTCAACGAGAACCGGATACCCTACGCAATACAATCGACCCTGGGGGTGCTTTGGACTTATAAGTAAACTGAAGAGTTGGAGTAAAGAGAAGAGAGGGGACATCTAATCCCACACAAAGGAGGAGCAGAGAGGAGAGATGGGCGGACCAGCTCCCCCTGAGAGCCACTGAATACAAGGTTAGAAACTGCGGTGAGGTCGGAGGGCTCTGGCCAGCCGACTGGGAGCGCGACCCCCACTCCCCCACCCCACGACCCCCCTCTCTTCCCTGCGTGGCAG
>PVIJ01023008.1:0-15034 GCA_004024925.1 Scalopus aquaticus | reverse complement strand
TAAGATTTATTTTTTATTTATACATACAAGCTGGGGTACAGGCCAGAGGTGTGGGGCGGCAAGAGGGCTCACCAGAGACAGAGCGGGTAGCAGAACAGGCAGATCAGAAATACACTGCTGAGGGGAGCAGCGGGCAAGGCAGGACAGAGGTCTGCCGCGCCATGTGGGATTCTCCCCGGCTGGGCGTCGAACTCGCGTCACCGCTGCCGACAGCTCCACAGCGCAGCGCTTAACCGCTGCGCCACCGGGGAGGCCCCCTCTTTCTTTTTTTTTTTTTTAAAGATTTATTTATTTATACATACAAGCTGGGGTACAGGCCAGAGGCGTGGGGCCACGAGAGGGTTCACCAGAGACAGAGTGGGGAGCAGAACAGGCAGATCAGAAATACACTGCTGAGGGGAGCAGCGGGCTAGGCAGGAGAGGTCTGCCACACCATGTGGGATTCTCCCAGGCTGGGTGTCTAACTCGCATCTCGAGCTGCGGACAGCTCCACAGCGCAGCGCTCAACCACTGCGCCACCAGGGAGGCCCTCATTTGCTTTCTATTTTAACTGAATGTTAAATGTGTTATTAAATGGGATTAAATGTTTCTTTTCTGTTTGTTCCTGCTATATAGGAAGTATTGTGTAAGTTACTTTTTAATGCAAGAGGTAATTTGCCTGGTGTTTAAGTACCCAAGAGCCATACTGCCTTGGTCTAAATCCTGGTTCAGCCACTAACAAGTTATATGACCCAGGACAATTGACTTATATTCTTTTTTTCTTTTTAAGATTTATTTATTTATGCATACAAGAGCTGGGGTGCAGGCCAGAGGTGTGGGGTGGTGAGAGGCTTCACCAGAGACAGTGTGGGAAGCAGAACAGGCAGATTGACTGAAATACACAGCTGAGGAGAGCAGCAGGCAAGACAGGAGAGGTCTGCTGCTCCACATGGGAAGCTCCCTGGCTGGGGAACTCATGCTGCAGTGGCTGCTGATAGCTTCACAGGCTGAGACTTAACCCTTTACGCCACCAGGGAGGCCCCATGGCTTAAATTCTTTGTGCCTCAATTTCCTCCCCTATAAGTGGGTATGAAAAAATAGGACCCTTGTGATATAATTTTTATCATGATTGAGTTATAATATATTTAGAGTGCTTAGGGCAGTGCTTATAGGAATATAACTATTATTATATGATGTTGCTATACTTCAAGTAATTCAGAGATCTCAATTTTGATAATTCCTAACAATTTTGTGTGTAAGTTTGATTTCTCATCTCCTGTCTCCAGTGTTTCTGGCATATAGTGATCACCTATAAGGCAAAAGCATTAAATGATTTGTCCTGTCAAATTGTTCTGAGCAATTGGGATACTTAGAGTCAAAAGGCAGGGTGTGTGACTAGCTGTGTGACCTTGGACAGAGCACTTAACCTTTCTGAACTTTAGTATCTCTACTTGCAAATCATAAATAATGACATCACTACCTAATTTACAGAGTTACTGTGAGGATCAAATAAGGTAGGTATAAGGATATTTTATGTTATATGGTAATATGAAAATATAAGAAATTACTGTCCAAAATTATAATTTAAACAGAGATTGAACCTATTGTTATCAAGAGTGTCTGAAGAAATAAAGACAAATAATTCATGAGTTTCCTTAGCAACAATTTACTGTAGGAATCTGTTAGTAGGAACTCCAGATTGACATTTTTTCTTAACACATACACAATTCTCTGAGTGTTTTTGGTAATGTCCTCCATGTTTTCCAGTATTATGTAAATGAAAACTATTCATGATGTAAATTGTTTGCCATGTAACAACCTCAGTGTTACAGAGACAGATTCTTGAGAAAATATACCTGAGTGCTCAGATATTTGTGATTAATATATGTTTTCATCACAGTCATTAGTATGAAATTGAATATAATTTGGATTTTTTAATAAAACAATACTATTTTCCTACTACTTTAAAGATGTGCTGTCAATAGGTGCAAATTAGTTCAAAGGAAAAAACATCAATTTGTTGCACACTATTCAGCATCCATCAGCATTCATTAGGAAAGATAAGGGTTACTATGGAAGTTACCCCCCAAATTAAGCATTATTTTATTAAACTAGATGAAACTTTCTCCTGAATTCTTATTGAAATAAAAATACTTTCATAAATTAAGATAAACTAAATTTATGCTGCAGTAACAAATTAACCCTAAAATCTAGTGGCTTGATAGAAGGTTCTATTTCTACTTACATATCACAAGCTAGGTTTTTGACTTCTCTTAATGAATCAGATTATCTGTCCTGATGATGCTCCAAGACAATTATTACTACACAGGTAGCTCTGTTCCATACAGTTATTCAGAATCTCAGACTGCTCTAACATCTCTCTACAATTGCCATGTCAAGGAGAGAAAGAACCTAAAGAATATGTAACCATTTTGCCTTACTTTGCCCAGAAGTGACATCATTAATCTCAAAGCCCCTTGACTAGAGCCAGGTAATATTCCTGGTTCCAGATTCCTACAGTAAATTGTTGCTAAGGAAACTCATGAATTATTTGTCCTTATTTCTTCAGACACTCTTGATAACAACAGTAGGTTCAATCTCGTTTAAATTATAATTTTGGACAGTAATTTCTTATATTTTCATATTACCTTATCTAATGGCAAGGGAACAGGGAAATGTGAAGACGAAAGGCTATTCCGTGAATGATAAATTCTCTGCCCCTTCCCCAAATCCCTAAAACAGTAAGACATTCTCACTCATTTTCTAGTAACTTTATCCCTGCCCCCTCACCCCCGGGCAGTCCAGTATAGAGGAAAGAGCATGAACTGTGGGGCAGACTGCCTTGAGTTTGAATACTTGCTCCACCTCATGCTAGTTGTTTGAGTTTGAGCAACTTCCTTTGTTTCTCTAATCCTCAATTTCTTCATCTGTAAAATGGGAATTCCAACACCTACCTTTTAGGATTGTTGCCAAATAAGAAATTATCTACCAAACCCTTTGGCAAAGAGTAACACTTGGTGATTGTTATCATCAGAAGGACAAACAAATATTTAGGGCAGTAATTCTTAGCTCTATTCCTACAATACTCTAGGAGAGCTCAAGTTATCTCAAGGAGTATTGTAATATTTTCAAAAGGCCGCCTAAAATATTTTAAATTTCTTTTACTTACTAAAATAAATTCTCTATTGGTTATTAGAAGTAGAATCAATACTGATGTCATTCTTGGAAAATTGTGAGGGAGGTGAAGTTTTCTTTTATTATTCAACCTTTGCCTCTTTGTGATATCATCTCCCCAACTCTAGCCCCCAACCTTCAATCAGGCTGGTTATAAATCTCAGCTTAGTCACTCTTTATAAGTTATTAAACATTCTGTGTCCTCATTGACAAATTGGTACAATCATGATTACATCATAGAATTGTTTGTTGGATCAAATAATACAGGTAAAGTCCTCAGTACAGTATAATAACTGTCCTCTCACTTAGTTCCTTTTGATCATGCCTTTGGTGGGAAGGAGGAGTGAAAACTACAAAAAATCTATTTCACAAAATCTCCATGAGCTCATGCAAGCCTAAGTTAACCTGGGTTGTAAATGACCTAGTAGAATATGGCATGTGTTGGGGTGAAAAAATTATTCTACTCCAAGACATATATTATAGAATTAAATTTAAAATTATTTTCATTAAGAGAATTACATATCACAAGCTAGGTTTTTGACTTCTCTTAATGAATCAGAGATCTGTCCTGATGATACTCCAAGACATATATTATAGAATTAAATTCTAAAATTTTTCACTAGGAAAATTACATATCACAAGCTAGGTTTTTGACTTCTCTTAATGAATCAGTATATCTGTCCTGATCCTGATGATTATCCCTCTTTTAGACATAGATGTACTCGTTATTTGCCACAGTCCCCACTGCTCCACATTGTTTTACATCTAGTTTGCTTCATTCATTGATCTTCTTGGCCCCTGTAAGAATTTGAACTTATGACTACCGGCCAATAGTGTCATGAATATGATTGTGATGTCACAGGTATAAAGTTGGTTAAGGAAGGGAGATATAGGCTATTTTCAGTGATTCAAGAAATTCTAGTGGCAATGATTATATTGTTAACATCTAAAAGGCTGTACAGGTTAACTAAAGTATTAGATTGCTTTTAAGTGGAATTATGTCAATTGGATAATTTTGGTGGTACAAAAGATCAGGCTGACAAGTAGACATCATTGATACATGTTTCAAAAATTGGGGGGAAATATTACTATTTCTTTTTTTTTAATTTTATGCATACAAGCTGGGGTGCAGGCCAGAGGCATGAGGCGGTGAGAGGGTTCGCCAGAGACAGAGTGGGGAGCAGAACAGGCAGATGGATGGAAATACACTGCTGAGGGGAGCAGCGGGCAAGGCAGGAGAGGTCTGCCGCACCGTGTAGGAATCTCCCCAGTCGGGCGTCGAACTCGTGTCACCACTGCCGACAGCTTTACAGCACAGCGCTTTAACCTGCTGCGCCACCAGGGAGGCCCGAAATATTACTATTTCTTGAAGTTTGCTTGACAGACCAGTTCTTTAAAAAGGGAGTGGGGGGCAAGAAAGAGAAAAATAGTAATTATAAAAAGTATCTTTATTGGTAGAAAGGTTGAGAAGGTAGCAACTAACTTTGTCACTTCTCCACTGATAAGAATCAAAACCAGAGAGATTGTTAGGGTTTTAAGTATCTCATGGTAAGCAAAGAAGACATTTGGGGAAAGACCTCTTTCTAGTCCTGAAATGCCATGTCCTTCAAAGGCAGGCTCTAGGATAACTTCTCTTTTTAGTATTAATAGTAGACATAGTTTAATAGACTCTTAAATTTTTTCAAAACAGTAAAGCAAAATGAAATGCGAAGACCATTTATGATATTGCTATCTTCTGTTAAGCAAATTAATGTTCTTTGTGCTGATGTACAAGGCCACTGTAGTTTGTAAGGGTGAAGAAACTCTATACTGATGACCTGTAATATTCAAGAATTGTTATATGTCCTAGAACAAAGCTGATTCATAATTCTACTAGGTGGGGCAATGGTATGACATTTCCAGTCTTTCTTGCCAACAGCTTCCAGCATTTAACTATGCTATGTGAGAAACCCTTGAGAAGCACAGACTTTATAAGGCTCCTAATCCTCCTCCTAAACAAACATCCTCATTTTCCATAGGCCCAAGAGAAGGGAAAGTACTTGCCCATGGTAACTGCTAAGACTAGAATTCAGATCTTTGGATTCCAAGTCCATTTAAATATGTCACTTTTTGTTTTTGTTTTTTTTTTTCCATTTTAAACTATCCCACCCATCAGTGCGTGAGGTTTTCTTTATAGAAAACTGTATTTTCCTTATACTCTCCAGGCTTCTACTTAATTGTCCAAACTTTCAGATTTTCACAATCCTCCTACCTTATCATTATAGTAATTTCACAGGACTTCTAAATTCTACTCTGAGAAATATGCATACTATGAATTAATTACAAAAACTGTGAATGCTATGAATACAAATACTATGAATGAAGGACATGATCTGAAGTCTTCCTGACTGAAACCTCTCTCTCTCTCTCTCTCTGGAGGATGTGTCTCTTCCTCTTAGAAACAGGTCTGTAGAAACTGTTGAAGTTTCATGCATTCTGCTCATTTCTTCTTTTTTACTTCTAAGTCAATAAGGGGCTTTTTACCACCTATCTGATAGCCAGTCTCTCTCTTGCTGTAGGATATTTAGCTACTACAACATTGGGCAAAAAAATTTTTTTTTTTTCTAAAATAGAGAGGGCATATAGCAGAGACATCAAAAGTAGTTCTGGTCAGGGCTGCCTCTCTCTGTACCCCACAACGGTGGGAAAGTGAAGTAGATACTCTGATAGGGGGAAAATGAAGAAAGAATGGATATGTGAAAAGTCACTGATAAATTACGAAAGCTGCAATTTATATATGAGTTATATGAAAAGAGTACACACCAATTCATAATTAATATAGATTCTTGTATGCAAATGACTATGCAAAAAGAAGCCATGGGTACTTGTAAGCAAACATGCTGGCAGCCCCTGTCCCCTGCTTTTCTCTAACGCTCACAAATGTACCTGTGTTAACCCTGAGGAGATGAGAAAAATAAGGACATATGCTGAGTTTTAAATAAAACTACATTTATTCCGTTTAACACTACTTTTATTCCATTCCATTTTGATGCGCTTTCCTTATTCTTTTTAAGTCCTAAAATATTTCTTATATGAAACAACAGTGTAGGTGCTTCCTTAGCAACTTAAAAAAATTTATCACTCTATGTTGTGCCCCATACCTATTTCGGGGTGGGTACTGCACTGATTTGTGAAATTGAAATGTCTGTTAATCTCCTACCTATAAAAATATACACTAAATGGTAAATGTTTACCAGTCTTTTCAGAACAAATCCCAATTAACATACCTTTGAAAGAGAAGACTTAATAAAATCTTACTTTTCATTCTTATCTTTCATTCTTACTTTCATTCTTAACTTAAATTGGTTGTAACAACCACTGTTAAGTGCTTAATAAAATATTTCTTTAGAAACTTTGATAATTTGACAGGAGTGAATTTTATAATACTAATAAATACAGATGGGAGTCCATAAATCAAGGAGGTCCTGACGCAGAGCTCTTGCTGTATGAGATGGCATCTCAGCTTTCTCATCTGAAATGGACCAAGAAATTAATTATAATAATGATCATAGCAATAAGAAAATAAATTCAAAGCAAATTTCATGCTCTTGGAAAGAATGCCTTTGTTCTTTTCACCCACCATCCTCTTCATGTACGCTGGACTCAATAAACTAAAGGGAACTCCAAAGAGAAGGCAGTCTTTAGAATGAAGAATAGACTTCCAACCTTGTGAAAGAGAATGCAGAAGTGGCTTTCCCTAGGGTAGGCCCTCTCATTCATTTACAGTGTGTGGCAATAAAATGCAGTTGCACGTAATTGCTTAAAGAGAGTAGGCATAAGACCAAAGGTATTCTCAGTTTTGAGCAACTTCCAATCTAGCCTTGCCTGTTAGAACAGGTTCTCATCCACCCTCCATTCTTCTCTGAACCCTTTCACCTTCCAGCACCTCCCATCTCTGGAGAGTTTGCCCTGATGGGCTTTAATATGTATATACCACTAACATTCATCTCCCGTGGAAAATTGTTGGTCTCAGTTCAGAATACTTACAGAGATGTATCTCTCTGAGGATCTTCATTCCTTCTGCAGAGCTAAAAGCAAACATAGGGCAATGAGTTCACCTGCTTTTCTAAGGCCCATTGATAAACATTTTTATTTTTTCAGGGACTGTAGAAAAATATCCACCTCTGTACTGCACAAGTTCTTATTCCTCTGGCCACATTAATCATGTTTATAGAACTTAAAGAAGATATAATTCATAAATCAAAATGCTTCATGGATTCTTAGGTAGTTGAGTAATTTCTGTTTTGTTTTTGTTTGTTTGTTTTGTTTTTAAATTTGCTTTGGGTTGGAAGAGGGAGCAAAGCCTGGGTGAGTTTCTTCTTGGTAGACATTGTTGCCCTGAATAATATCCAGTTACTATGTATTTCAAGGAGAATGCCTCTTGCTGGATAATGAACTCAACTTAGGCCATACTGACATTTCCTTAGAGTGGCTGCCATATTTACTTAGCTTTGGCAATGGATTTACAAGTAGAATCATATGCATGGCAATTAACCTATGCCTGCATACACTCTCTGCATCATGCTAACCAACAAAGTTAAGCAGTCAACAATTCAAACCCTGGCCTGCTGTAGCTGGGGCATGTGACTATGCTCATGAGGTAAACAGCAAGTGCCATCTTTATCGTGCTGATCTCTGATTCCAGAGCAGATGTTCTTCCCTGTATTGATTTATTATGCCAAAGACACTATAGCAACAATAAAGAGAAATTTAAAAGAAATTTAAAAATCAGTCCCCAAACCTCTAACACCAAAGATATTTTCATTCAGATCTTGTTCACATGCACTTCTATTGTTTGTGAAGTTACACTCATGATGTATGTATAATTTTTATTCCCTTGGGCAACTTCTATTTTAGATCTCATGGTAAAGAGTTCAGATTCAACTTTGCCCAAGAATGGTTCCTAACTCTAGTCATTTATATAGCCAATTCTCTGCCTTTATTTAGAACACTTTTAACCTAAATATTGTAGAATACGTAGGTACCTTCATTATCTTGTTTCTTCTAGCAATGACTCCAAAGCACAGTGTCAGAAAGATCACAACACATGCAGCAATAATAGGTTCTATTGGTACAGTCACAGCTCTATCTGTTGGAAATACAAACACAGATAATGAGAACCAATATTTATATTGCTAATTTATGTGCTTCTAATATGTCCCATCCATGGTGCCTTGCAGTTTACACTTACCATCTTCTTAATTATATCCTCCCAACAATCTCCACAGGTAAGTATTATTGTACCCATACCACAGGCAGGGAATCAAGGGTTTTGAGAGGTTAGCTGACTAATCCAAAGTTCCAGAACTAGTAAATAGGAGAGACAGGTGTGAGGGTTTGAAACTATTCTTTTGTGGTAGGAAATTGATTGTAATATGAATAACTCTCCCAAAGAAAGCAATAAGATAATTTTGTGCGTTTTTAACTCATAATTTTTGACCTGAAGAAAGGAAACGTAGGCTGCAATCAATGGTTTTTCCTACCTTTTGGAAAACCCAAATGATACTGGGAGGTCTCCCAGAGCTGGGGGAAGAAGGAGGAGAATTTTAAGAGCAAGAACTAACTAAGGGGAGAGAGGCCTGTGAGTCCTAGAGCTATAGGGATCTTTAGGCCTGTACTGGGACAATACTGCCACCAAGCAAGTGACAAGACATTATAGAAAGTGGCCACATGGTAACCCTAGGAAAGTAGACTAGTCACCACCCTTTCTAGCCATGTCAAAGAGTTGTCATGCTTCTTAAATGACTGGGAGTACACATAACAGCAACCAGGACAACTGGGAATTGAAAGCCCTATCCCTTGTTTTCTGAATACCAGGTAACTTCATCAGGCACTACAGGCACAGTGAAAAAGCTTGCAAACTTTCTAAGAACTTTTGAAAATATTTCACACACACACAAACAAAAAGATTGACTCCAAAATAAGAAAATGAAGTGTCAAAATTAATAAATGTGTAGACATCTAAAAATGTTACCTTCATGTTAGCCATAACCCAGCTATTTATATACCATACATAATATTTAAATCTTAGAAACCAAATGACTACCTTATAACATACTTCAAAATGTATACCAGTTGTAAAAATACTTTCAAAAATTTTATAGCAAAAAGGTATACTTAATATGCTTTGTTTTACTGTTTCATGTGATATAGGATGATACTTTCAAAAGTAAGAGTGCTAAAAGTCAAGAGTACTTGAATAACCCTGTCTAAAGCCCGGAGGCGACCCTAGGAGAGGAAGGCACTCCAGTCAAATGAAAAGATACAATTTTAGGAATTTATAGGAAATAAAGAGTGTGCTGTTTATTTTCAATGGAGTTTGGCATTGATGTCTAATTAACAAATATTTATTGAATGACTACTGCATGTTAGGTACTGTGGTTAGTCCTGCAAAAAAATAAGAGGACAGATATGGAAGGTTCTTGCTTTCATGGAGCTCATATTCTAGTGGGGGAGATGGACATTAAACAAAAAACAACAACAACAAAAAAACCCCCTACAGATTGAGATAGTATTATAATGGATACAGAATCATGAAATATTATCTAGGGGGTGGAAGGTGGAGAGTAGGAAAGAGATGAGTTTAGATAATTCTAATTTCAATGCTCAAGCCCTATATACCCCAAGATATGAAACTGCATTTATCCTTTCATGATTGTATGACATACTAATCAATTATCTTTTAATTGCTTTCTTCTCCATTACTTGTCCAGTTTCTGTTTAGGATTATATCAGGGAGTAAGTAGATTAAACATCCTTTATTTTTGCTCTAAAACTCATTTTGTTTCTAAAACTCATTCTTATCAGGCATGGGTTGCATACCTTCTGGAGAAATTCTGCTTTCCTGTAAGCCCTAGGACATACCAAAGAGCCTTAACCTTACTGGGAACCCCTCTACTTGCAGTGCCAAGGAAACATGTCAAAATGAAGAGGAAGCAAAGGTGAGACATTTAGAAAAAGAAATCAGAATTCAGTCATAGGTTGGAATCTTTTTGCCAAGCTGAACAAATTGAAGCCACACTTGACAGCTTTCACTTCAAAAATAAGCTGAAATAAACCTATTGACACATTTTGATTCCAAGTTTCTGTGAAAGTTTGCAAGTACAGCTGTATCTCTCCCTTTGTCCTGTTTTACTCTCTCATTTCTGACCAGCCCTGATATTCCCCACCCACTTTTTCATTATGGCAAAATAATCCCAGCCTGTGAACTTAGATATTTTGCTCAAGAAAAGATTCCCAATGTCATTTCCAGTTCTGCATGGCCTCATTTAGAAGCTATGTCACTGAACCATGAAGCAGGGTGAGGCTCACGGCAAACTTGGCGTTTAGCCTGAGCACCAGCAGCAGAGTGCTTATGCTGTGAAGGCAGCCAACAGCTAGGGAAGTAATAAAACAGGAAGAAATAAGAAAAACAAGTTGGTTTGGAAGAGTTCCACCCAAAACAGGATTCTACCCACCTGAAAGCCAGTTTGCCAAGCTTGGCATCCTGCTTACCACACAAATTGTATGTTTTTTTATGTGACAAAGAGCAATTATAATTTCTTATTAACCTAGAGGGATGATATAATTCCCTAGTTTCTCTGTGTGGTTTAGAGACAGTTAGATGACATGACCTGAGGCCAACCATGGTTTTGTGGCCCTGGGGAAGATGAATAGCCCCAAACTTGCTTGGTGCAGGGCCTCCCAGGTGGCTCAGTGGTTAGGCGCTGTGCTGTGGAGCTGTTGGCAGTGGCGACGTGCGTTCGATGCCCGGCGGGGGAGATTCCCACGTGGCGCAGCAGACCTCTCCTGCCTCGCCCACTGCTCCCTTCACCAGTGTATTTCCTTTCATCTGTCTGTTCTACTCCCCACTCTTGTCTCTGGTGAAACCTCTCGCCACCCCACGCCTCTGGCCTATACCCCAGTTTGTATGCATAAATAAATCAATCTTAAAAAAAAACAAAAACAAACTTGCTTGGTGCCTGTTTCACTCCTTCTATCCCAGGAGTACTTAGGTTATTTGTGGGTTTGGTTTTTAAAGCGAGTTGTCCCTGGACATAAGTGACTGCTCTGCAGGACAAATTGCTGGACATGCCATTAATCACAGCAATGGGAAACAACCCTTCCTCCCCAGCAGTCACTCTATTGGTGTTCCAACATGAAAATCCTAGCCACCGGGGCCTCCCTGGTGGCACAATGGGTTAAGTGAAGCACTGTGGAGCTGTTGGCAGCTGCAGCACGAGTTCGATGTCAGTCCCGGAGATTCCCACATGGCGCAGCAGACCTCTCCTGCCTTGCCCACTGCTCCCCTCAGCAGTGTATTTCCGTCCATCTGCCTGTTCTGTTCCCCACTCTGTCTCTTGTGAACCCTCCACCGTCCCACGTGTCTCAGCTTGTATGCATTAATAAATAAATCTTTAAAAAAATAAGAAAGAAAATGCTAGCTACTAGTCATATTATCCTCATCATTTGTTGTCACAAATAATATGTATTGAGTATCTATTTTGAGTTTTGCACTGTGCTATATATTAAAAAGGGAATTACCTTTGACAATGAGGTAAAAGTCTTTGGTCTTTCTGTCCAGAGCTGAATTGGCAATACAGGTGTAGGTTCCATTGTCAGATTTCTTAACCTTGGTGATTGATAACTGAAGAGATTCACTTGTCTGTTGGACTTGGTGATGGTTTTTCTCTAAATTCAATATACTGCCATTTATGTGCCATATCATTTGAGCCTGGGGGTTGGATTTCACCTTGCAAACCAACTTTGCTTCACTGCCTTCTTCAACAGTTTGGATGTCATCTCCACTTAGGATAGGAGAAACTGCAAGACTCAAGCATTTAGGTTTAATTAGCACATAAGTAGTAGTTCACTGTCAGTGTTCAAGGTCTGTATACCTATTTGTATGAAGTCATTCATTCATTTGATAAAATGTATTGAATACTTGACACACTACTGTGTTGTTACTGTGTGCCATGCACTGGCCTAGGAATTGGGGATACAATGGTAAATCCATATACTTCTAGTTCCAGACCTCACAGAACTTTTAATGTAATGGAGAATACAAACCATATATATTGTCAATCCATATCAAGTAGACAATTTTTAACACTATCCAAGAATATAAGACTTAAGGCTTTGCTCTCTGATAGCTTATGTAATAAATCACCCTGTGTTCCTGTTGGATAGAACAGTACAATATTAAGAAGTCATATTGAAGTTAGTGCCAATTCTATCTATACCACTTACTTTGAGAAAGTTACTAACTGGTAAGGTCTCAGTTTTCTCATCTAGAAAGATGAGATAACTCCTACTTTATGAATTTCTATGAAGATTAATGAGATAATGTATGCAAGATTTTACCAAAAGTGCTAGTAGCTACTTTTATTATCATGGTGGTGGAGTGCTTTTGAGCACTCCTCATGTTCTCTATTTTTGCATTTTATGTAATCATATCTGCCCTGGCCTCATGTTTACCAATGTATATTTACATGTTCTCAATGATCCTCTAGAAATAATGTCCTCCTTCCAGAGGTGTTCCAATCATTGCAACTCTGGTATTTATGAAAAGAGAGGGAGAAGGATGTGTAACCAACTCCTTAATCCCTTCATGATAAGGGTAGTTGTAAACTCATAGATAGTTTAACACATTTATCTTCACCAAACAACTCCAAACCTCACCCCCACCAGAGCTTTCCAAAATCTAGGGGGAGGGATGGCCAGGCTGACTTGCCCTCTCTTCTCTATGCCCCTTGCATTTTCTGGCCAATGTACAGAAAAGTAATACTTACAAAGTGGGCAGTAGGAAAGAGTTAGAGGTGGAGAAGGAGGAAAAAAGGAGCTTGAATAATCTGCACACTGAATAATTAGACCTTGAGTAGGCTGTGCTATTAATAACTCTCTCAGAAGAATGACATTTTGTTGCTCTTTGAAGTGAGCTTGAATTCTGTATCCATATCCAATAAGGATGTTATGTGGTATTCAGATATGTAGGAAGCTGCTAGAATAGAGAACATAATTGCCAAATCTATCAGTTTAACTTGGGGAGAGGTCCTTTTAGTTGTTACTTTTTCATTTAACTATTTAAAATTAATATTTAAGTGTATTAGTTATACAGGAGTATTGCATTTTAAAAGTGCAGTGTACTTTTCAGATAAAGTGAAGGTCCTTTTTGACTCCATCCTGGTCAGTTCCTGACTCCCCAGTTTGATGTATATCTTTGTGGATTTTTCAAAACTAATAGTTTTCTATACATAATGTATCCATAGAAAATATATTGTTTTAGGAGCGTGAGAAGGGCTTACGTTAAAGACTTCATTCTCTCGATGATTTGCATGTTTTTTGAGCTATATTTACATTGAACCACAGAGCTCTCACTCATTGTTTTTATAGTGGTATGGTGTAATGGATGCCCCTTTAATCTTTTTTTTTTCTTTTAGCTGATTAGTAGGTTATTTTCATTTAAAAATATTGAAAACAGTGCTACAATAACTATCTTTGTATGTCTCTTCCTACAATGTACATGTGCCCAAGATTATCAACTAGAAGAAATTGGTCTCAATTTATATTTCAGCAACAATCTATGAGAGTGCTAGTTTCTATATATTTTTCTCCTAATAGTGCATTAAATAAATAAATTTTATTTATTTCTAGGTCTGCTATTTAAAACTTCCTTAAGGCTGTATATGATATTCTTGTCATTTTATGAGCTCATTTTGACTTATCAATTGATGATGTCATTTTGAATCACTGACCAATTGTGTGTGTGTGTGTGTGTGTGTGTGTGTGCACGTGCACCTAGCAGTAATAATGTTTAGAAGGTTGTTTTAAAGATACTTTTGAAAGTGAACTCAGGCTTGAAAACTGAAAATCATTTCTTTAAGACACCCAAGTATGTTATCTGCCATGTCTCCCTTAAGGAGGTACAAAGAGAGGAGCACTGAATTAGGAACCTGGCAATTTGTGTTCTGTTCTCATTTCTATTTGTGATGATTCAGGCCCTCTGTCTGGGTGTCAGTCCCCTTACCTTTATTCTATAAAGATTACAAGACCTCCAGGGTCCCCCGATAGTCTTGGATTCTGTCAAAGTGGTCAAGAAATAACTTGCTAAAAATCACATTTTATCAATTCATAGGGAAAAAAACAAACAAAAAGCAAAACTTCTTTTTCCAGGAACATGCAAATGATTCACTCTGGAAACCCAAGCTACAGGGTGCCAGTATTTTCCAGAGCTACATTCCTTGGTATTTTTTCCACCCTTATATCTCAACATCATTGGCATTAATTTTTCACAGAAATGTCTGCTAAGTTCATTGAGGTCAAATGGCTTTGACTTTTTATTACTAGGTTCCAAGTCCAGAGCTGATTCCACCAAGTCACAGCACAATGTTATCATATTGCACATCATCTCTCACCGCACCATAAGCACTTCTTTCCTGTAGAACCAACTCTCCACCTAAACCACTTATAATGCTTATCTACCTACATAGTATCATCTAAAGGACCTCTAAGCCGAGAGTTTCACCAATGGGTAACCAATACCTGAAGCTTGATCATTGAAGAGGTTCCCATTTTGGGGGTCTTAAGGTGATATTAAAAATTCCCAATGGGGGTAAAAAT
The DNA here is from genome assembly GCA_004024925.1 of Scalopus aquaticus. Taxonomy (NCBI): domain Eukaryota; kingdom Metazoa; phylum Chordata; class Mammalia; order Eulipotyphla; family Talpidae; genus Scalopus; species Scalopus aquaticus. The sequence continues at coordinate 244 of PVIJ01023008.1, read as the reverse complement.
AGGATTCCCGATGAATGTCTTTCTAAGTAGAACACAAAAGCTAAAAAGCCAGAATCCACATAGGAAAAGATTTTAAATACAAAGACAATGAAATTTCAATGTGACAAAAACACTATTAAAATTTCAAAAATAAATAGAAGAAATACTTACAATCCAAAATGATGAAAAGATTAATTTCCTTTAATTACAAAACCCTTATCCAAACCAATGAGGAAAAGACAAATAACCCAATAGAAAACTGGAT
>PVIJ01023007.1:0-15092 GCA_004024925.1 Scalopus aquaticus | reverse complement strand
TATATATATATATATCTTTTACAACATTGTATATTCCCCATAAAGTTCCCACCACCAATTCACCTGTGAACCATCATCATATTCCCTTGTGGTGTTTGATCTCCTGTGTTGATTCCTTTTCCTCCCCATCCTTCACAGAATGTCTCTTATTTATGGTTGCTTGATAGTTTTGTTGCTTTATTATTATTATTATTGCTATTTTTCCCCTGACTCCCTTATTTGGTCCCCATATATACTCTTCTTATACGTGAAACCATTCGATATTTTTCTTTTTCCTTCTGGCTTATTTCACTGTGTATGATCCCTTCTAGTTCCATCCATGTTGCTGCAAGTGGCATGAGTTTATCATTTTTGATTACTGAATAGTATTCCATTATGTATATATAGCACATCTTCTTGATCCAGTCATCAATTTTTGGGCATTTGGATTGTTTCCATATCTTACCTATTGTAAATAGTGCAGGAATAAACATAAGGTACAAGTATCTTTTTGAATTAATGTTTTTTCTGTCCTTCAGGTCGATTCCTAGGAGTGGAATAACTAGTTCATATGATAGCTCTATTTTTAGTAGTTTGAGGAAACTCCACACAGTTTTCCATAGCGGTTGACAAAGGAGCAAAGAATATGTAATGGAACAAGGACAGTGTTTTCAGTAAATGGTGCTGGGAAAACTGGTGCTACTTGCAAAAGAATGAAGCTAGACTACTATCTCACACCGTGCACACACACACACACACACACACACACACACAAAACACCTCATAATTGATAAAAGATCATTAATATGTATGTCTAGCTACAAACTTTAAACAGGACCTGAACTAGATGATCCAAGATCCAAAAAGTGAATACCTTTTTGCCATAATATTATCAAAAATTTAATAATAAACATTTAGTGATGCTGTTCTACTACTTGAATATCTGAACTTTTGCAATCCTCACAACAGTACTAAGAGGTGAGCATGATTGTTTTTCCATTTTATGTGAACAATTTTATAGCTATTGCTGTTGGTGTTGTATTTGGTTTAATATAAAGAGACATTTGATGATGAAATAGTACAGAAAATCACACAGGCCAATTACCTTGTTGAAATAAAATATTTTCTGAATATAATAAATATTTTAATGATGAAGTATAATAGATATAAACCCTTGTCCTCCAACTAACAGAAAATATTCATTAGTATTAGAATATCACAGATTAATAAGAAAATAATAATTCTTGATGTTGAATTCTTATAAAATACATAATGTCCATGTGGCAGATAAGATTTTAAATTAAATATATTGAAATTATCTACAATTGAGAAATTTATACATGATCAGTTTGGCATTATATGTGCTAAATTTAGAATTTCTAAAACTTCATTTATTTTAATAATCTGAAAGAAATAAATATTCTGGGATCAAAAAGTCAAATTCACATTATTAATTAGATTTCATTTGTGCATTGGATTAATTTCTTCTGCAAAATAGATCTGCTTCTTTTATTTTCCAATTTATTGTGATTATTGTTATTAAGAACTATACTATCATAAACCAGATACCCATGTCAAAAACTTGGAATGATTCTAAGGTCCTATTCAGTCACTCAAACTATTGGTAATTCAGTCTCCTTATAATATAGTGAGGTCACTGCTTCTCCCCATGATGCCATAGACTATCTTGCAATATGGTTTGCCTGAAATCCAAAATTAGCCTCAAAAAGTGTTTTCCTATTTCTATCTATGCTCCCTTTATCTTTATCCTCTATAATTGAAACACACATAGTACCGTTAAGATCAAGTTCAATCTTATTAATCCGTTACTCTTATTAACCACCTCCTCTAAAAACCATTCGATGTCTCTCAACACCTTTTGATTAAAGTCCCTATCTTTAAATGACATAGAGTTCTTCAGAATGGCACATGTGGTTCTTTATAATTCTGCTTTTTCAGCCATTTTTTTCCCTAACATAGTCCATTTCATGCCATTGCTTTGTCAAAGCATATATTTCCTATTTCCTTTTTTTTTGCCAGAGTATGCTCTCCTTGGGTATGCCATACCTCTTCATCTATTTTCATTTCTACTTGTTCTTCTTAGAAGACATTCACTGTTTTGACTAGTAAGAGAAAAATCTGGCCATCTTAACACTCATCTCAATACACTGGTAAACAAATTTTTACAAGTCATGTTACTCAAATAAAATAAGTCATTTCCTAAAATTTGTATGTGCACAACACGAGTATGATAGTGAAATTCTAATTTTGGCTCTAGATTTTTTTTTTTGTAATCTGCAATAAATTGATGTTTACATCACAAAATGCATGCCAATAGTAATAGACCTACTGTTGATATCTGTAAAAAATCAAGTCACAGACTCTCAGATTTCATTGCTTGTCTCTTGTACAGCTGGTCAGGAGTAGATTAGATAGAAGACAGTTTCCATTGTGCAAAAGCACAGCCTTAATACTCAGTTTCAAAGAGTCTAGAAATAGTCTCCATTCTTGTGGGTCATGAGTGATTTCTCAGGCATTCATGAGGGCCTCAATATCATCACAGAATACCAGAGTACTTTCCTTTCTGAAGAAAAGCTCCAACTGCTGGTGGTCCTTTCGATAGAAAGTAATTGTGACATCTTTTTCTAGAAGATTCCATTGTTGCAGTCTTGATCCTAGCAATTCTGCCTTTTGTTGCATAAGTCCAAATCATGAACCAGGTCATTTAGTTCTTCTGTGTTAGTCTGTGTGGGGTTGATGACGCACCACAGGAAAATCTGGATCACTTCATGCTGATGGAACAGGAGAAGAACAGGTTAGCTCACCCTTGTCCTCATCAGATGAATCTAGAGAATATTCTGCTAGATGTTCTGGAATAGGAAGTTCTTCACCATGTGGAACTGGTCTCAATGCAGACAGAATGTTTGGGTAGTCTCTTCTAGACTTCTTTTGCTTTGTTATTCTTCTGGAAAGAGGAGGAACCAAGCAGAAGTAACAGTCTTTTATGTGGTTGCTTGGCTCTCTCCACACCACGGGGACTGCAAATGGCATTGATGGTCTTTTGCCATTTCTCCACTGTGAAAGCTCTGTTGAACGTGTAGCACAGCATATATGTGGGGCCCAAGGCTTGTCTTAGTCACCAACCTTGCATCCAAAGTAAAAGTTGTAATCCTCCTTCACTTGAGGAGTGATACTTTTCTTCTGGTTGGTAAATGTCACTTCCCCACAAATACAGCAGAAATTGTCCACCTATTAACACACTTTTGAGGCATTACTGTTCTGTATTGTGCCTAAATGAATAAAATAATAACAGTTCTATGGAACAGTAGCTTAAAGTCTCTCACACAAAGTCTGAAATATTTTCAATGCTCAACCTTTCCAACAGGGCTTTCTAGAGTACACTGCTGACGTCAATTCACTTCAGCAGCCACCTGGCAGTAGTATTGCATTGCATCAGAAAGTGATACAATCAATTCTGGATGATGTGTGCATGACGGTATTATGCAATGTGATGCAATATTACATCATTCTAGGCTGATTTAGGATGTTGTTGCAGTCCTACTGAATAAGTTTACATGGTGAAACATACAAAATCAATTACATGAGATATCTACAAAATGTGAACTGATAAAAAATCTTTAGGGTTATATTCATGTTCAGCACACCAAGATACTACAAATGAGGGCCTTTTTAAGTCAGTAAAGATCTCGCTGTTGACTAGTGATATTTATTAAAATTATTATCATTATTAAAATACCATTATTTTACATCCTTGCTAGTTTTTTTTTTTTTGAAAGTATAAGATTCCCCACCCTCAAATGTAGTCACCACCTACTTCCCATAGCCAAAGAATGCATGGTATTTCAACATTGACCATTGTGTTCTTCCTCCAACCCTCCTGTTTATATTTCTCTTGAGCTTCTTCCCCTCTGAAAGTCAAAGATCTATGGTCAGTGGCCAAGAGTTGGTTTTAAAATTTGTCTAACCCTTTTTTTTTTTTTTTTTGGCAGTGGTCCACACATTAGTGACACCATTTTGTATTTATCTTTCTCCCTCTGGCTTAATTCACCTAGTATATACACTTCTAGATCTATCCATGTAGTTGCAAATAACATGAGTTTTCCTTTTTTGCTTTTATTGTGGTGTAGTATTTCATTGCATAAGTATAACACAACTTATTGAACCATTTGTTTGATTTGAGGCATTTAGTTGTTTTCATACCTTGGCTAGTGTAAGTAGTGCTGCTGTAAACATGGAGTGCAGATTTCCTTTTGAATAAGTATTTTTGTATTTTGGAGAGTATATACTCTCCAAAAGTATATACTTAATGGCGGACCATTTTTAGTCTTTTGAGAAAGCTCCACACTGTTTTCTATAGGGGCTAAAACAATTTTCCCACCAACATAGGAACAGAAGTCTTCTTTTTCTCCACACACTCACCAGAACTTGTTGTTTCTAGGGGTTTTTATATCAGTTACTGTCACTGGTGTGAGGTGGTATCTCATTGTGGTTTGATTTGCATTTCTCTCATGACATGTGATGATGAACCTTTTTTTTATGTTCATGTTGGTCATCTGTATGTCTTCTTGAAGAACTGTTTGTTTAGTGCCTCTGCCCATTTTTTGTGATATAATTTTATTCTTTCTGTTGGGTTGTATGCATTCTTTGTAGATTGCTGATATTAGTCCCTTGTCACTTGTATGGTATGCAAATATTTACTTCCATTCAGTAAATTGTCTCCTTCACTGGGCAAATATTTATTTTGGCACTTCTATTAAGACTTGTTTAATATTTCTCCATGTAAATGGAATTGACCATTCTTGAATCTTTGTCCACAGTCTATTTTCTATATATTTTAAAACTTGTAATACTTTTGTACACTTACCTCTCTATTTTCATCCCCAACTAAGCCATAAGGATCTAAAAAAGAAGACAAAGACTTGTGATTTTTTTATATATTTTTTAATTCTCAGCCCATATAGCTTAAATACCTACTAAAGGATTGGTATAAAAATAAGATTCTGGGGCCTCCCTGGTGGAGCAACGGTTGAGCGCTGTGCTGTGGAGCTGTCGGCAGCGCACGATGCGAGTTTGACGCCCAGCTGGGGAGAATCCCACATGGTGCGGCAGACCTCTCCTGCCTCGCCTGCTGCTCCCCTCAGCAGTGTATTTCTGATCTGCCTGTTCTGCTCCCCACTCTGTCTCTGGTGAACCCTCTCGCCACCCCACACCTCTGGCCTGTACCCCAGCTTGTATGTATAAATAAATAACTCTTAAAAAAAATAGATTGTGATATATTATTACATTTACCTAGTTTTGCTTATTATGTATTTGTTATTTGATAAAAATCATGAGGTATTAATATTATAATGTTTTCAATATACATTAATATATGATAATTAATGTTTGAATTAACATATATGAAATATTATCATCCACAATGCTTTTCTTCTTATTCTCCCTTTTACTTTACTTTGTCTCCCATATCAAGCAGCTAGAATGTTTGCTATGTAATACCATATGAGAGAGATAGAACATGGCAGAAAATGACTTGTTTATTGTTTTTGAAGGGACGATTTCCCTCAACAAATGGAGAAATGGAAGGAATATAATAAATATTTAAGAGAAGTGGTTTGAAGAGGCAATCTCCACTTTCACCACACATATGAAAGATTCCCTCAAGAGACATAGATAGGGCATGATGACAAGATATTGAAACTAGCACATCTTCCCAACAAAAGTTCAGATCTATTTTCTAGAAAGTATCACAGATGAGGAGAGGACAAGTCCTTAAGACAAGCCTTCCTGGACTTCTGTGCCTTAGTTTTTTGATGGAAATAACACTATGACTCTTGAGCCTGTGAATATCACATAGAAAAACTGGCTTTAAAATGCTGGGAGCTGTTTATTTTGAGTGTTAAACATTTCTGTAATTTTGAAGAGTAAACATTTCATGGAGTATAGTAGACTTGCTTAAAGACAAAGGTGCTATTGAATGAATAAAAAAGATAAGTTGCAATTGTGCTCTATACATCCTCTCATAAGTGCTTATTAGAAGCAAAAAGCATTGTAATATAAAATTCATTCCTACAAATAATATATTAATATAAAAACTGCTTACATTTTAAATACAATTAAAATTCTAGGTATTTTTAATAACAAAATGTCCTGATAAGTTTCAGATTTTCCTGAAAGTGAACTGTGTGCATTATAATAATTTTGGCTATTTGTGGGGGTTTTGAAAGTTATATATAATTTTGGGAATATCTCTAAGTAGATATTTGTGCAGTGAGCTAAATAACCCTTCCTGAGGGGATATTTTATCTTTGGGAACATGGAAGTCTGAATAATATTGTCTTGAAGATCATCTTATACCAAGAAGTGATATGTTCTATTTGATATCAGCCACAATTTCCACATGTTTTTTTTGTTCTAGTTTCAGATGACATATTGAAATAGATATATCTGGACATGATAAATGCAGGGAACACTTTAGCAAGACCCTGTATTCTATAGGAAAGGATGCACGTAGCAAGTCAGATGGAGAGTTTAAAAGGGCATCCTGGCTGCCTAAGCAATCTGAAAGCCATCAAAAGTGATAAATCTAGTGATATTCCTAGGTCATGTTCCAACTTCACAGTTTGAGTATAACCAAAATTTAATTTATGATTCAATTTCTCTCTATAGTATCAAAATATGGTTTCCTTCTTGACAATATCACTTTTTGTTAACTGGATTTTCACTCACCTACTCACATTGAACATTTTTTTTAAACATTTTTTTTTAATAAGTACTTTTTATTTATACATACAAGTTGGGGTACAGGCCAGAGGCGTGGGGTGGCGAGAGGGTTCACCAGAGACAGAGTGGGGAGCAGAACAGGCAGATCAGAAAAACACTGCTGAGGGGAGCAGCGGGCGAGGCAGGAGAGGTATGCCGCGCCATGTGGGATTCTCCCCGGCCGGGCATTGAACTAGCGTCGCAGCTGCCAACAGCTCCACAGCGCAGCGCTTAACCGCTGCGCCACCGGGGAGGCCCTCACATTGAACATTGAACAATAGTGCTTTTATTATTCATTGCCACAAATTAAATTATTTTATTGCATTATAATCTAAATGTTCAACATCATCTTGTTGCATGTGCATGCCCTCTGCCACTCATACTATAATAACAGTGTCTTCCTTGGATTCTATCTACCGGATGTCTCAGTGAAATTGATGCAAAATGACAAAAAATATATATATGCCCTTAATAGCTGGCAATAGATTGTAATTTGATAAACTTTAATTTCTTTTTTGATATTTACTCTAGAAAGACTCTAGACTCTAGAAATATATCTGTTTGACATTTGCTGAAATGTCCTAAAAGGAAAAGTGCTCACCATTGACAAAGAAAGAGTACATACACAATGGCAGTAATGAAGACTTTCTGAGTTAAATGGAAGAAAGTTCAAGATGCCTAATTAACCAATCCTCACATTACCAAACATAACACACAAAAAAAGGTGGTATGGGAAGATATAACAACATTCCAACTATTTTTTAATCTATCAAATATCAATAGAATGTACACTAACCAAAGTTCTGATGAAACGTTGAGACAAAACAGCAGGTGCATATAAACAAAAAGTAATACATTTCTGTTCACTCCCAGCTATTGCAGACACACACATACCACACACACAACACACACACACACACAATATCCTCCCCAAACAGAATTTTTTGTGTGCTTGGAAAGAAGTCAGTCAGTTCCTTTATAATACTGGACCTAATTTATAGAATATTCAAAACTTTTAAAACACTTTTACCTACCTGACAATGCTCTTTACATACTAATTCTTCCTATGTCAATTTCTAGAAATGTGTTGTATTTGAAAGAGAAAAATAAGATGTATTTTAGTATTTTATGTCTTATAATAGTTGCCAGAAACTTTATTTGATTGAGGCATAAGAACAATGCAATCTGGCCATGGAAGCTTACTATTTATTATCCTGGAAACAAGCATTCTATAAAGCCTTTCAATTTATTCACAAATAGGTAATTTCTAGAATAAAATCCCCATTGTATATTTTCATGGATGCAACATTGTTATAATGTTGCACTATGACATGATACAATGAAACAGAGAATAATACAATTTTGAGAATTGTGTCAAACTATTAATAGACAAGTTCCTTTTTCATCTCCATAATTTTTATTGTCTAATTTTCTAAAATAAACCTTTATTATTCTTGCAGTTCTGAAAACCTAAATGTTCTCCAAAATGATGCTGAGAACCAACTTACAGTAGGTCAGTCTTAAGATTTCAACAGACATGAGGACAGCTGGGATCTTGCTCTATTGGATTTGATTCAAAGATAATGCAAAATTTATTGTTCCATACAGGAATTGCCATGCAAGTAAACAGACTTTGTGATCTTGCTCAGACTAGATCGACTGGATAAACTAAGCACTCTTCCTCTGAGGAAACTTAGAATGAAATAGGAATTAAAGTAAAAAATTTACCAGAGCATAGAGATGATAGGAAAAATCTTAAATTATGCAAGAGTTAATATTTTATGATATCTTTCCTCTATCCAGAACAAATAGAATAAATTTTGATAATGATAACATGATTTGTAGAGACAGATTTATTTTCAACTTTTAATTCAAATATTAAATGTAATCATAAAAATAAATTTAAGTATTCAGGTGGTTTTACATAAAGGTCAAATAGATTTATGTTTAAGTTTTACAAGCAATAGTAGCAAAGACCAAAATAAATGATGAAAAAAATAATAACAGTAATAGCAAGAGGAAGAGAAGGAGAAGAAGGAAGAGGAGGAGGAGCTACTAATACAAAAATTTAGGTGATAATTTTAAAGGCCTCATTTTATTTGTTTCAAAATCATCCTAACATATTGCTATTGACAATATAATAAGCATCCTAATAATAATCATTTACCTATTCTAATATATTTATTCCTTGTTAACTGACATTTCATGATAGTGTGCAAGTAATTGGTAACAAACCCCGACTCCATGTCACATCCCTCAGATATATTTTTCCACCTAGGTGGACTAAACTACTTCACTCACTTTGAATCTTGAGATACCCATTTCTTAAAAACTAAAATCTAGTCCATATTCTGAAAGTATAACTAAAGGGGAAAAAAAAAGATTTAAGTTGTGGATCAATTTAATGGCATTTGATATCATGGCATTGGCATGCCAATGGATTGGCATAAAGCTATAGAAATGAAATGCATTAATTTTCTGATAACTGTATGAACAAGAACACTGAATTATATCAGTTTGCACGTCTTGCTGACACCTGGTGGCTAAATATTAACAAACTCCCCAACATCTGAAGAGGAATTGTTTGGGTGATAAAACTAGGATTTGCAATATACTTGACACTAAACAAGTAAAGAGTGCTAAACACTTAATTTAGATTTTGACATTCAAAGTCAAAGCAAAATCTGGCAATTTATTAATGTTCAAAGACAATAAGGGGTATTTATTTTCAAGTTTTTATAACTGATTTTGAGAGCTCAATTTACCTGTTTTAATATTTTACATAAACAAAATATTCTGAGAGTTTGGGGGGTTGAAACTAAAGTTCTAAGAGGTATTGCTAATCCTAAACAGTTTGGGGCCTGTGTGTGTGTGTGTGTGTGTGTGTGTGTGTGTGTGTGTACGCACAAATAAAAGTGTCAATCATTGTTTAACATTCCAATATTATGTAGTCAGTTGGTCTCCTTTTGTCCTCTCATTATTTTCTTCTCCTGACAAAAAGAAGCAAAACATGTAATTCGCAGTTCAGTGAATTTCTAGACATTGACTCATTCAGGCACAGACCTTACCTGATGATTCCCAAACTTTGAGTTGCTGAAGAATCACTGTGCTCTTATTTTAAAATGGATATTTACAGGAAACCCCTGGAGTATCTAGATACAAATTGGTAAAGATCTTAGGTGAAGATCAGAAATAGGTACTTTTATCATATCTTTGGAATTTTTAAAAATTGTTTTTAGTTATTACTGTGCATTTTCTTATTGTTCAGTAAATAGTCATCTTAAAGGATAAGTAACTAGACAATATTTTATCCTTGGTTTAAAAATATTATAATTGTGCTATCTGTAAGAGACATCGCGCAAACAAAATTCACCAAAACCCTGAGACAGTGAATCATACATTTTCATTATTTCCCCGTCTTAAGACAGCAAAAAGAACTTTAATTTCAAAAACGAATGATCCCCAGACTATCAAAGACATTAACAAGAATGTAGTATTCTTTAGATTTGCACATGTTGGTTGGTTTAAACTTCAAGATCACAATTTTGCAGTAAAGCCACCTCAGTCTTTTATCCAGCTCTGCTTGTGAGCAGGAATAAGTAAGAGCAAACTAAGAGTTTAAACTTCAAGATCACAATTTTGCAGTAAAGCCACCTCAGTCTTCTATCCAGGTCTGCTTGTGAGCAGGAATAAGTAAGAGCAAACTATGTGCAGAGTAAGAATTATATTTTGTAGTTATATATATATATATATATATATATATATATATAATATATATATATATATATATATATATATATATTTATTGTAGAACTTGTATGACTCAAACTGACACCCATCTCATAAGCACTTAATAACTTGGGCATCTGAATTGAAAAAAATTATTACCAATTAATGGGTAGGGTGATCATAAGCAGCATAAATTCAAAAGTAATGGGTTTATCTGCCAAATGGTGAGAGGCAAGAAGTGCAGTGGGACTACAGAAAGGATGAGTCAGTGATGATATCTCTATCTTGCATGTGGTCAAAGGCAATACTGGCAAGTGTTATTCACTTCTTCTCTTCTTTTATTGTTACATATATTGTTTATATTGTGTATTCGCCTTGGGTAACCCACCAACGATTCACCCGTGATCCATCACCATAGTCTGTTGTGCTCGTTTCTGCCCCATTTTGAGACCTTATCCTCCCCCTCCCTTGCTGGGTGTCTCTCACTTGTTTGGTTCCCCCATATTCCTGTTATAAGTGAAACCATTCAATATTTTTCTCTTTCTTTCTGGATTATTTCACAGAGCATGTTCCCTTCTAGTTCCATCTATGTTGCTGAGAATTGCATATTTTTATCTTTTTTGAATGCTGAATACTATTCCATTGTGTATATGTACCACATCTTCGTGATCCAATCATCTAATTTTGGGCATCTGAGTTGTTTCCATACCTTATCTATTGTAAATAGTGCTGCAATAAACATATGGGTGCATGTATCCTTTTGGATTAGTGTTTTTGTATCCTTTGGGTAGATTCCCAAAAGTGGTATTGCTGGGTCATATGGAAGCTCCATTTTTAGCAGTTTGAGGAATCGCCATACAGCTTTCCATAGTGGTTGGACCAGTTTGCATTCCCACCAGGAGTGTAGAAGAGTTCCTTTTGTTCCACATCCTCGTCAGCATTTGTTATTGCCTGTTTTTTTAATGTGTGCCATTTTCACTGGTGTGAGGTGGTATCTCATTGTGGTTTTGATTTGCATTTCCTTGATTTTAAGTGATGTTGAACATTTTTTTCATATACCTTTTGGCCATTTGCTTTTCTTCCTTGGAGAAGTATCTTTTTAGCTCTTTTGCCCATTTTTGATTGGATTGTTGACTTTGTTTTTGTTGAGTTGTGTGAGCTCCTTGTAGATTTCTGTTATCAGTCCTTTATTGGTTGCATTGTGTGCAAAGATTTTCTCCCAATTAGTAGGGTGCCTGTTTGTATCGGTTAGTCTCTTCTCTGAATCAATACGATTGTATATTAGTTCCATTTCCTCTTGTATGAATTAAGGTTTTGTAGGCTCCTCTTCAGTTTCAGAACCACGAAGAAAGAGATGTTGCCTTCAGGTATTGGAATTGAATTGTTACCACCATGAGGATTTACAACCCATCTATAAATATGTACGTAAGAAAATCAAGTCAATGAGTTAGATATTGCAGGAAAAAGTCATAGCCAATCATGTTGTAAGTTTACTTTTATGCATTATCTATAAAAAGGCTACTTACAAGCAAACTGCCCACACAAAAACACTTTGAATAAAATGGGAGAGAGAAGAGACTTTCGAAAACACACTGGCTAATTACAATTTTGTCTTCAAGACATATATACATATCATGTTCATTGAAGTAATCTGCATTGTAACATTATAAGTTTCATGTATTCATCATTGATATCAACATGTACATATAATACATTAAGTTCATCAAAAATAATCTAAATCTGGCCTTTACCATACATGTGTCCCATTGTTCCAATCTACCCACCTACCTTTCCCTTTTTCTTGTCATTTCTAATTGGTCTTATTGCTTAAAATGTTTTTTTGTTTGTTTTTTAAAATATATTTTTATTGGACTACTATTATTTCACATCCTTGTTAAATTTCCTCACAATAAAGAGTTTCTCCATAAAGGTGTGTTCATAAATTTCTTCCACCACCAAATCACCCATAATACTCCACCACTGTCCATTGTGCTCACCCTTGTTTTTCGTCCCTCCCCATCATCCTCTCCCTCCCTTACTCCTCCTCAGTGCCTCTGGTCTATGGTCAGCTTTCAAGTGTTGGTTTTAAAGTTTGCCTTTGTCTATTCTTTTTGTGGTTGCTGTATATTACACATATCAGTGAAAACATCCATTATTTATCTCTCTTCATGTGGTTTATTTCATCCAGGATAACCAGGATAACCCCTTCCATTTCTATCTAAGTTTCCACAAATGGCATGCATATCCTTTTTATTGTTGTGTAGTATTCCATTGAGCATGTGTGTGTGTGTGTATATATATATATATATCTTTATTCCCTCACCTGCCCTGAGTATTTAGATTATTTCCATATCTTGGCTATAGTAAACAGTGTTGTAACAAACTTAGGAGGGCCGGTATCCTTTCAAATCAGAGTTTTTGTGTTCTTTGGATAGATTCATAGGTGTTGAGTTGTTGGGTCATATGGCAGAACCATAGTTAGTCTTATGAGGACCCTCCACAATTCTTTCCGTAAGGGCCGAACCCTTACAGATTCCCACTAACATTGTAATGTGGCTCCTCTTTCTCCACATCCTCACAGCACATGTTGTATCTTTATATATATATGTCATTCTCACAGGTGTGAGGTGGTATCTCATTAAGGTCTTAATTTGCATTCCCTTATGATAAGTGATGATAGAAATTTTTTTTCATACACCTGTTGTCTAGTTGCATGTCTTCTTTGAAGGAGACCTGCTTAGCTCCTCTGCCCATGTTTTTTGATAGACTGTTAGATTGGTTTTATTGAGTTGTAAACTTTTCAATATCAGTCCCTTTGCAGACATATGGTGAAAAAAATATTTTCTATTCAGTGGGATAGCTCTTTATTTTGCTTGCTGTCTCTTTTGTTGTACAGAATTTTTTTTTAGTTTTATGTAACCCCAGTTGTTTATATTTTCCTTTGTTTTACTTACTGCTGTAGATGTATCTGCAAATATGTTTCTAAATTTTATGCCATGGAGTGGTTTTCAAAAGCTTTCTGTTAAGTATTTTATTGTTACAGATCTTACATATATGCTTTTATATACTCTGAGGTTGATTTTTGTGTATGACGTGATATAACGTAGTTTCATACATTTACCTGTGGCAGTCCAGTTTTCCCAACACTACTTACACTGGTCAACATGAGATAGCTACTGACTTTAAAAGGCCCTAATCTGTAGTATCTTGGTGTGCTGAACATGAATATAACCCAGAAATATTTTTTATTAACTCTTGTTTTGAAGATATTTCATGTAATTCATTATATATGTTTCACCCAGTAAATTTATCCAGTAGGACTGCAACAACATCCTAAATCAGTCTAGAATGATGCAATATTGCATCGCATTGCATAATACCATCATGCACACATCATCCAGAGTTGATTGCATCACGTTCTGCTGAAGTAAGCTGACATCAGCAGTGCACTATAGAAAGCCCTGTCAGAAAGGTTGATCATTGAAAATATTTCAGACTTTGTGCGAGACAGCATAAGCTACTGTTCCATAGAACTGTTATTCCTTTATCCATTTAGGCACAACACAAAACAGTAATGCCTCAAAAATGTGTTAACAGCATGAACAATTTCTGCTCTATTTGTAAGGAAGTGACATTTGCCAACCATAAGAAAAGTATCGCTCCTCAAGTGAAGAAGGCTTATCATCTTGACTTCGGATGCAAGGTTGGTGACCCAGACAAGCCTTGGGACCCACATATATGCTGTGCTACATGGACAACACAACTTTCACAGTGGTAAAATGGCAAAAGACCATCAACGCTGTTTGCAGGCCCCATCTTGTGGAGAGAGCCAAGTAACCACATAAAAGACTGTTACTTCTGCTTGGTTCTTCCTCTTTCCGGTGGAATAATGAAGCAAAAGAAGTTGAGAATAGTCTACCAAACATTTCGTCTGCATTGAGAACAGTTCCACATGGTGAAGGACTTCCTATTCCAGAACATCTAGCAGAATATTCTCTTGATTCATCTGATGAGGACAAGGGTGAGCCAACCTGTTCTTCTCCTGTTCCATCAGCATGCAGTGATCCACATTTTCACTGTGGTGCCTCATCAACCCCACACAGACTAACACAGGAAGAACTAAATGACCTGGTTCGTGACTTATGCAAGAACAATGCACAATTGCTAGGATCAAAACTGCAACAATGGAATCTTCTAGAAAAAGATGTCACAATTACTTTCTATTGAAAGAACCACCAGCAGTTGGAGCCTTTCTTCAGAAAGGAAAGTACTCTGGTATTCTGTGACGATATTGAGGGCTTCATGATTGCCTTAGAAATCACTCCTGACACACAAGAATGGAGACTATTTCTAGACTCTTAGAAACTAAGTCTTAAGGCTGTGCTTTTTCACAACGGAAACCATCTTCTATCTATTCTATTCCTTTTTTTAAATATATATTTTTATTGTTATTAATGTCTTTTATATTTTGTATTCCCCTTGGGTAGCCCACCACCAATTCACCCGTGATCCATCTCCATGGTACCTTGTGTTCTTTTCTATTCTATTTTGTGCCCTTTTCCTTCCCTTCCTCCACCTCCCTCCACCTCCCCCCCCCCCCCCCC